>ML354469.1:0-20493 GCA_005239505.1 Nicotiana paniculata
AGATTTATATTTGCAACGCCCGTTTAGTCTTTATAGAAGACATAGTTGAGCGTGATCAGACATGCATGGGGAAATTTTGGCCAGATCTTAAAAAACTGATTTAGTCTTGAATGAGATAAGTGAGAAAAAGACACTTTTGAGGATGAATAAAGATTTGAGATACTTTGGAATTAAGGTCGAGTAAATTTCACCTTCAAATCATTGTGAAGATCGGGCTTGAGGATATTTAATCAATTGAAGCTTGGTCGAAAGTTTGGCATTNGATAGACATGATCAACAACTCTATGATCGCAAAAAGATAATATGTTTTGGCGTTCTCGAGGCTGGGAGGCCCTTTTTCTTCTATCTAAACACTTTATACCCTTCTCTACCCTTTTTGAGCTGGTGTCATTTTTCTTTGACCACCCTCTCTTGGAATCAAGTTTAGTGTCAAAAGTAAAAAAAAATGAAAACAAAAATTAAAAAAATAATCCATGCCCAAGGAGTACAAACTGGGGAAGCTCTTAGAAAGTTCAAATGAAAAAGAGAGAGAGAAAAAAAAACAGCCAAAGGTCCATGCCCCTCAAAAAATAAAAGGTGGGGCAACTTATTTCGAAAAAAAAAAAAGAAAAAAGAAAAAAGAAAAAAAAACATGAAAAAAAGAGAAAGAAATATGGAAAATAGTTAGGTCAGATGTTTGAACTACGTTAGACCTGATTCCTAAAAAAAAAAAGGATACGTAGGCAGTATTACACGGTTCGGTCCAACCAAATAAGATTCAAAAGAAAAAGAAAAAAAAAATCCAGAAAAATCCCCAGTAGCTAAAGCTAGGGCAGAAATTTTACTTCCCTTTTAAAAGCGCCGATTCCGAGAGTTGTAAGTTTATAACCCCTCATTTTAAGTCTACTTTAAGACTTCATGCCAACCCTTCTTTCCAACCGTATCCAAAAACCTTCCAAATAATGACCTCCCGATATGCCTTCAAGAATGCCAAGAGAGGTATGCAATGAGCAAACGGTTGTCACGCGACATAGAACACTGTCAATTGCTCACCCAAGAAAGCATGGAATCAACAACGGTTGTCGCACAACATAGGACACTGTCAGTTGCTCACACAAGAAAGCATAAGAAAAAGAAAAAATGAGAGAGTCTTACTAGTGAAACCCTCACGGGCACTGTAAGGCGATGGTAAGTAGAGAAAATAAATGAGAGAGGCTTGTTGGTGAAAACCCCTCGTGGCACCACTAGTCGAAAGTGAGTCGTGAAGCTGATGCAAAGAATTGACACAAACAAGCCCGACTTCAAAGGTCATAGGAATGGTAAAAGGAAAGATTAGACCAGTTTGATAGATCAGGTCGTTGAGTCCAAAATGCATGTCATAATCATTAAAGCTAGTTACCGCAAAATAAAAAGAAAAAGAAAACTCTTCCTTCTGTCCTTCCGACAGGTGCATTGCTTGTTAATACTTGCTTCTTTGAATCATTGTGTCCTTCACTCTGAGTCAATCTTTGTCTAAATAAGGAAGAAAAGATTTCAAAATCTGCTATCAGCTTTTCAGTTGCACAAAAGTGAGTCTGGCCAGAAATTCAATGTTACAGTCAATATGCATTGAGGATTCATGCAAAGGCTTCCCCTCCCCAAAAGACCCTTGTCAGCCTACTTGGCGCAAGCAAAAGATAACTGGTGATTCCCTCTGACAGTCCAATTGCTCCAAAAGGCAAGAAACCATTCAAGATATCAGAAAAGGTCGCCTAAACAAAGATCTCATGTTGGGATAAGTCTGACTGAGCCACAAGTACAAATGATACTGTGTGTGAAACAATCAGGTTTGATGCCGAGCAAAAAGTCTCTTGGAACTGACTCAACCGATTGAGCAAAAGCCAAGCCGCCCAGGACTCAAGGCCACAAACCGACCACCACTTTTTAAAACTGAGAAAATTTTCTTTGTTTAAAACAGGAACAAAGCAGTGCAAGGAAAGTGTTTCAAAAAAAAAAGAATTGAAGAGAAAAAGCCGACAAAGGTAAGTTTCTCAAATCTTTGCCGTTATTTGTCTTGCTACTGTGCATAAATTGTTGCCGTTGCTCTTCACATTTTTCCTCCTAGGATAAAGAAAACCTAGTCTGATGAATCTTTCTCCTAGGATAAACATCTTAGTCTGATGAATCTTTCTCCTAAGATAACCAAAAAAAAGACCTAGTCTGATGAATTTTTTTGCTAGGATAAATGTCTTAGTCTGATGAATCTTTCTCCTAAGATACAAAAAAAGACCTAGTCTGATGAATTTTCTCCTAGGATCAAAATCTTAGTCTGACGAATCTTTCTCCTAAGATAGAAGACCTAGTCTGATGAACTTTCTCCTAGGATCAAAATCTTAGTCTGACGAATCTTTCTCCTAAGATAATAAAAAAAGGACTTAGTCTGATAAATTTTCTCATAGGATCAAAATCTTAGTCTGATGAATCTTTCTCCTAAGATAGAAGACCTAGTCTGATGAACTTTCTCCTAGGATAAAAATCTTAGTCTGATGAATCTTTATCCTAAGATAATAAAAAAAAAGAGACCTAGTCTGATGAACTTTCTCCTAGGATCAAAATCTTAGTCTGGTGATATTTCTCCTAAGATAATATAAAATCACCTAGTCTGATGAATCTTTCTCCTAGGATAAAAATCTTAGTCTGATGAATCTTTCTCCTAAGATAAAAAACCTAGTCTGATGAATCTTTCTCCTAGGATAAACGTCTTAGTCTGATGAATCTTTCTCCTAAGATACCAAAAAAAAAAAAATTCGAAAAAACAACAAAATCCTTCTTGATTCATTTTAGCGTAGGTACACAATTCCCTAGTCTCATTTTCCAACATAGGGTCTCCATTCCCTAGTTGATTTTATTTTTAGACATAGGGTCTCTATTCCCTAGTCGTTTTTCTAACATAGGTCTCAATTCCCTAGTTGATGCAGGCATAACCCGATGAATCTCATTTCTAGACACCGGCATAACCTGGTGATCTCTTCCTGACTACAGCATAACTTGTTGATCATTCCCTGACACTGGCATAACCCAATGATCTCTTTTTCCCAGGCAACGACATAACCTATCCCTGACACTGGCATAACCCAGTGATCTCTTTTCCCCAGGCAACGACATAACCTATCCCTGACACTGGCATAACCCAGTGATCTCTTTTCCCCAGGCAACGACATAACCTGTTGACCTTTCCATACACCGGCATAATCAGGTGATCTTTCCTGACAACAACATAACCTGTTGATTATTTCCTAACACTGGCATAACCCAGTGATCTCCTTTTCCCGGCAACAACAAATAACCTGTTGACCTTTTTCCGAACACCGGCATAACCTGGTGATCTCTTTCTTGACAATGGCATAAACCGTTGATCCTTCCCCAGACACCGGCATAACCTGGTGATCTTTTTCTTGACGACAACATAGCCTATCAATTCTCTTCCAACATAGGATCTCCAACCCCTAGTTGATTTTACTCTTTAGGCATAGGATATCCACTCCTTAGTCTACAATTGGGCTTATCAATCTCTAGATTGACTCAATTTCTTGTTGGTCAAGTTTTCCTACTCTTTCTCAAGTAGAGACCAAGTCAAATAGGCATGAACTAATGTTTGCAACCATTAATTATTCAATTAAAATCAAGAACAAGGCTAAATAATAAACATCCAACCATAAACAAACAATAAATCAAACACCCATTAAGTTTACACTCTAGGATTAGGTCACAACCCTAGTGAAAATCTAGCTACTCATGCTTAAAATAGAAGAAGAAATGATAATAAAACCCATATTGATAATTAAAATGACAAAATCTATGTTCAAATGGTTCCAAATAGCCAAAAACTACTAAAATGTGTAAAAGAAACCGTCTACTGTAGCAGCTGTTGTCAAAAGTTGACCTAAATAGGTCAATAAGTGAAACTCTTCTATTTATACAAGGCCGAAATTTTCGGACAAAAATTCCCTTTTAGAGGTTCTGCAGCCGCACAATTCCATGTGCGGTCCATACTTTTCTTTAGCTTGACAGGATGGGAAGTCTGCAGCCGTATAATTCTGAATTGCGGCCGCACTGCACTCTTTCTACGGTCTGCACAATAGTGACTGCGGCCGCACCTTTCTCTTCTGCGGTCCGCATAAATGTGACTGCGGCCGCGTAACTCTTCTTTTGCGGCTGCACAATAATTATGTGGTCCTCACTTTTAGTGGACTTGAGATGCAGGTTCTCTAAGCTTTTGCTCTTACCCAACTTCTGCGGCCGCACAATTCATGTGCAGACCGCACTTTGCACCAATCCCTGATGGATTTTTCTTCACAACCTGCAGCTGCAAATGATATTCTGCGGTCTGCACCTTTGAGAATTTGTGCCTATTTTTGTCCTTGAGTTCACATTACTCCTGCTTGAGTTGGATTTCATCTTGGGATCTCATCTTCCAATATTCCTGCAATTAAGCACATTTCATAAGTTTTCGAGAACACAATTAAGCGCTTTTGGACTAAAACGAAAGCTAAAAGGCGCTTATAAGTAGTTAAAATCCCACTTATAAACTCCCCCAAACTTAAGCTTTTACTTGTCCTCAAGCAAATAAAGTAGTTCCCACCCCCATAAGTTAAGAGCCATTCCAGCTAATCAAAGGTGAATCAATGACACATCAATTGGGACCAACAATTACCCACACCACTTATGAATTATCAACAAGGCAAAAAGTTAAACTTTTAAGCACAGACAGTTCTACTGTGATACTCAAGCATCAAGAGTTACTTTATTCATCAAGGAAGCTCACTCTTTCATGTAGGTCATTGTGGATCCCAAACTCTTCCTCCTCTACTCTATGTTTGCCTATCTCACTTAAGAATTTAGCACTCAATCCAAAAATTTGTGAAATGTTCGCTCATCTCTCTTAAAAGAATGTCGCAAGCACGGCTTTAAGTACCATAGGCTTTCCCATCATGTAAATTACCACTCATGTAAGCTACTCAACTTGAAATCACGTAGGACTTTTTCGCAATGCGATGAAGGCTTTTGGACTAAGGTTGGATATGTTATGATAGAACGGGTTCATCTTTCCTTAAGCACTCCATTTTCTTTTCTCGGTTCATGCTTTGCATATCTTTGAGGCATTTTCTTTCCTTAAGGGAACTAGAGAGACTTAACATCACTCTTTCTTGTTCACGTTATTCATTTTTCTCCTTCTTTGATTTCTCCATACTTCACATCATTACTTTTCTTTGAATCCCTTCAACTCTTCAACTTATTAAATTTCTTTTTGCATTTTTCTTTTTGTTCTTTCTTTTTTTTGCCTTTACTTCTCTTCATTTATTTTCTCTTTTTGTGCCTTGATACCTTTTTCAAACTCCTCGTCTCTCCCCCAAACATACGTTTTTAGCCAATTTTTTCAGAAGAGTGTTAAGGAAAGCTCGGGTGCCAAGAGAGGGTCACGACAAAATGGGTAAAGGTAGGTTATCAAATGAGAAAGGTTTTAGGCTCAAATGGGTTGACTAGGGATAACATCATTGGTGGGCCATGGAAACTTTCAAAACGGGTCAAGGAGAGCCTACAATCACTTCTCAAGCCAAGCAGAACTTATTATTTCTCCTAGAAGCACATTCGGGGCAAGATCTAGACCATTCGTACGAGTACTTGGAGTTGCAACAACAACATCTCACCTCTCACACAACTGGATTGTTAAAGAGGATAGAGTCGAGGCCCACAACAACCATATTCAAGATTGAAAATCACTATGGTTCGACTAAACCACTCGATGATTGCCTAAGTCAACACAAGAGTTAAAAGGTCACTAACTAGAGCTATTTCTTTCCAAAAACCTTGTTTTTAACCATAAACACGTAGTTAAGTATGTTGGTACCAAGTGAAGCATGTTTGACTCTTCGAGCATGACTCAATTAGGTATTTTTATTAATTATTACTACTATTATTACCTAACTACCAAAAACAGACTCAATCCCTAAAGAAGGTTGTCGCGCCATCCATCATTGGGAAGAGTCACCCGGTTCACACAAAAAACCACATTCAGAAAGAACCATGGCATTAAGAAAACCAAAGGCTTATTGTCACGACCCAAATTTCCCTCCGTTGGGTATTGTGATGGCACATAGTCTTAGGGACTAGGTAAGCCTAACATTTCCACTGAACAACAACAATAATAAAGAAATTTTAAAAAAATTCGAAATAGAATTCTTGACAAAGTTTACAATTTCCCAAAACTCGATAAATACAAGTCATAAACTCTACGAAATCTTTCTATCAAATCTAAGTACAACTGTCTAGGAATAAGCAAGTACAGTTGAATAGAAACCAAACAAGAAGGTGACTCCGAAGCCTGCGAACACAGCAACAGGTTACCTTGAGTCTCCTCAACAACGATCTGCGCCGCTACCAACAACAATAACCTGAAGCTGCACACAAAAATGTGCAGAAGTGTAGTATGAGCACACCACAGCGGCGCCCAGTAAGTATCAAGACTAACCTCGGTGAAGTAGTGACGATGACTAGTCAAGACACCACCGGTCTAATAAGTAAAAAGGCATAGATGTATAAACGACCGAAACAAAATATTTATCTAACGAATTCTCAAAGTAATTAACGATACGATCGAATAATACGAAAGAAAATTCAATAATCACGATCAACGGACAACATAATAGAAATACACAAAGAGAATGGAAGGAATGCAATCCAAATGGCGGGAAATTCAACCCAATAAAAACACTAGCAACTCAACACTGCATCAATTTATTCACGTCAGGCCTTAGCTAATAACTCAATAAAAATGGTCAAACCTTCGAGTGAAAACCTTTAATTCGTGAGTTCATTTGAAAACCTTAAAGATATAATCATTTCGGAATAGAGAAACTTCTTCTTTGAAACATACTTTCTCTGAATGTATATTTATATATTTTTATAAAGAGAAATCTTTATAACATAGTCTCTTCAAATACGGGGTGTTCAAATACACTTCCCCAAATACTGCTCTTTCAAGTATCATCAATATACGTGATGTTCAAAATATATTTTCCCTAGTAGTGCTCTTTCAAATATCATCAAAACACGTGATGTGCAAAATATATTTTTCTCAAGTACTGCTCTTTCAAATATCATCAAAACACGTGATGTTCAAAAATATATTTTTCCCAAGTACTGCTCTTTCAAATATCATCAAAACACGTGATGTTCAAAATATATTTTCCCAAGTACTGTTCTTTCAAATATCATCATTCTGCAAGTCAAATGTTTTTCAAATATACTTTCAAAAAGAAGTCCTTTAGACATAACTTTTCCTGGAGATAATTGCTTTTCAGCTATACTTTTCAATATATATATTTATATCTTTCGATTCAAATCTCCTCAATCATAAACTACCGGAACTCTGTCCGCCACTCAGAATTTGTCATGCAATGCAGTACATGGGGAAAGCTCCCCGATCTCTGTACGTAGTCCCAATTTAAATATGCGATGCAGTACAATGGGAAAGCTCCCAGATCTCTGTCCATAGTCCCAATTTAAATATGTGATGCAAAACAGGGGGAAAGCTCCCGGATCTCTGTCCGTATCCCTAATTTAGATATGCGATGCAGTACAGGGGGAAAGCTCCCGGATCTCTGTCCGTAGTCCAAATTTAAATATGAAATGCATCCTCTGAGGAAAACAACCAGAATGCGACAGAGACAACATATATTGCCACAACCGGCGCGAAAGCAAACGAGGCCGAATACAAAGTGCGATGAGCAAATCAATACAAAGACTTAAATCACAAAAGTGGTAACAAAGAGAGAACAACATAACGAGGGGAAGACATGACAAATATAATAACTATTCTATACGTTCAAGTTCGCAACCAAGAAACCAAATCATCCCGGCAAGGGAAATCAACTATAACCAATCTCACTTAGACAATTAGCTTCACCGAATAAACTCAGTTTGAACAATGCTCAGTAAATATGCAGCATATGAAGGAAGACATAGCATAACGGCAGGAAAAACAAAGTCTTCATTTAAGTCAATTAAGATCATATAAGAAAAAAGGAATGCTAGGCAAGTACTTCTAACTTGAACAGGAGGAGATGAGATTAGAAATCAGGAAATTCAGATATAACAAGTTCAATTCATATACGGGGAACATAAGGACCCAAAAATCCCTAAAGGGCAATCTATTTGCAAATAAGTTCGAGTACACACTCGTCACCTCGCGTACGCGGACTACAATCAACATAGAAGACTCAATACTAAGGGGTAGTTCCCCCACACAAGGTTAGGCAAGATACTTACCTCAAACACGACAACCCGGTACTCAAAAATAGACTTCTCGGGCGGGAAGGCCTCCGGACGGCTCAAAATCAACTAAAACAACTTCAAAATACATATAAAACGTTTAAGGAACGATTCCGGCTAAAACAACTTCAAAATACATATAAACGTATAAGGACCCCCGGGCCTGCACCTCGGAACCCGACAAATTTTACGAATTCCGATTACCCATTCCAAGTTCACCCATACCAAATTTATCCAATTCCGATAATATATGGTCATTCAAATCATGAATTTTTATTTTTGAAGTTTTCTTTCAAAACTCACCATCCCCCACCCCAAAACACAATTTAAATGATAAAAACAAGAACTAATTCATGAAATGCATTTAATTCTAGTGAAATAACACTTACCCATTCGATTTGTGGGAAAATCCCACAAGGAATCGCCCAAAATCGAGTTTTAGAAGTCAAAATATGTTTAAAATGGTGAAAACCCCGATTTTGGAAACTTATAATCTGCCTAGGCTTTTAAATAATCGCGATTGCGGGGATCGAGGCGTGATCGCGTAGAAGGAAAATGAAGCGGGCTTAAAATGCTCTACGCGATCGTAGAACAGCTTATGCGATCGCGTATAAGGAGTAAGTTGGCTTTCGCGATCGTGGACCAACTATTGCGATCGCAGTGAAGGAAATTACTGGGCGAGTCAGACATCCTATGCGATCGCGGATCCTTCTTTGTGATCGCATAGAAGGAAACCAGATGACAATTTTCAGCAGTTCAAAATAGGGAAAATGGACCCGGAACCTATCCGAAACACACCCGAGGCCCCCCAGGACCCCGTCCAAATGCACAAACAAGTCATATAACTTAATACGGACTCGCTCGAGGTTCCAAATCACATAAAATAACACTAAAACGACGAATCAAACCAAAAATCAATGAAATTTCTCAAAACTTCTTTAAACATCAATTTTTTGCATTTAAGGTCTGAATCACGTCAGACTAAGTCCGTTTCTTACCAAATTTCACAGATAACACATATAAGACATATCGAACCTGTACCGGGCTCCGGAACCATGATACGGACCCGATATCACATGTTTCACCTCAAATTTAATTTTCAAAAACCTTTATATTTTTCAGAAAACAATTTTCTTTAAAAATTCATTTCTCGGACTTGGGACCTCGGAATTCGATTCCGGGCATATGCCCAAGTCTCATATTCTCCTACGGACTCTCGGGGACCGTCAAATCACAGGTCTGGGTCCGTTTACCAAAAACGTTGACTGAACTCAACTTTATTCAAATTTCTAATACAAAATTATCATTTTTATCAGTTTTTCACATAAAGGCTTCCCGGCTACACGCACGGGCTGTGCACGCAAATCAAGGTGAGATAGAAGGAGGTTTTCACGACCTCGGAACTCAGAATTAGCTAGAAATATACGGGATGACCTTTTGGGTCACCACTTTTATTATTCACTAAAACATAAAAATAAGCTATTAAAGCAAAAAAGGAGCTACTAATTAAAAAAGAAGACAAACATAAGGATAAAGAAGCTGATAAAGCAAAAAGCTATTGAAAGCTAACCGTCTATACATAATGAGGGATAAGAGAGAATATACACATATTTAGAAAGAAGAAGAAAATAGTAATAAGTTAATTACATGCTAAATGTGTCATAGTTATCAAAATATAGAATCAAAATGTCAAAGAAACTCCACCCCCGAATGAAAATAAGCATTGTCCTCATTGCTTAGCAAAATAAGAGTAAAGGAAGGGTGAGAGTGAAGAAAAATCCCTATGGCTCTGTGGCCATCTCTGTGTCCCCAACAGTGGAACCGACCTCAGTCTACAATTGGATCTCATCATCCTCAAGTCTGGGAGTAGCTGAGTTGGTAAGCATCTGACGATTGCCTCAGCAGCAAGGTGTGGTTCCTCAGACTGGCCAGCTGCTACGGTGGGCTCTGTGGGATCTGGTCATGGGTGGTGCGGGTCTATCAACATGTCAAATGGAATGTCTCCGGCTGGTTCAAGCTTGGTGACCTGTCGCCGGAGCTTATCCACTGACTTCTTTGATGCCTGTGACGTTTGCATGTTCTTCACTTCCTTGGCCAATTCTTCAATCATAGATCCATGCTGTAACAGAGTGTCCATGACAATGTTTTGGTTGTCCAGGATCTTCTTCAATGTTTCTTCGACCGTGGGAGGAATTTGGGGTGCTTGCATAGACGACTGCGCTGCAACTGATCGGATAAGTCAGACAGCTTTGCAGTAGCTGTCTGCATCCAGTTGTTGAGGCTCGTCAAAGTCTGGGAGACTCGCATCATAGATAGTGAAGAAAAAGGCATAGGCACTAGATTCAAAGCTAAGGAGGGAGGCACTAAGGCTGAAGGTGGAGCCATGACAGCTGCACTGGCAGAAGGCTTTGCTGAAGTGGAAGGCATGTCTTCTGACTCTGCAGCTACCATCGAAGGCTCATCAGACTGGCCTACGGTTGTAGTCGACTGACCCTTTCTCTTCGGGTTCTTCAGATCCATCAGAGGATACCAAGAAAAGAGCTTATTTGCTCGAACCTTCTTGTCAAAGTTCTTGGGCTCTACCCGTGCATCCATAAGGTACTCCTTCAGGGTGTTGGGATACGGGTAGGAAGTATCAGCCTGCCTGGCGACCACTGACATGTTGACCGACATCACGACACCCATATTGATCGAGTACCCGACTATAATAGAGGTGACCAGAACTGCCCATGGAATAGGTAAGTTTGTCTCGTTCTAGTACGGGTCTAGTCTGCTGCATATGAAGGTTTGCCACTCCTCAAAATTTAGGGTGTTTCGCTGAATAGGAACCCCTACAGTGATCCATGGTGGTGCTGGCCCCGGGGGTCGCAAAAAGATCAACTAGCCATGAGCGAGCTGCATCACCCATTGCTGGCTTCTTCACATACTGTGTCGGCTCAACATCCTCAAACCCCAAGTAGGAGTTCAGTATGTGCTGGTCGAACCGCACCTTCAGATTTCTCATATTTGTAGCTTTGGTCCCTTTCTTAATATGTGCCACATTGGCATAGAACTCCCAGACCAAGTATTCCTTGGCATCTACAACTGACTGGGTGAACCACATCCACCCTTTCCTCTCTCAGAACTGTCTCAACGCTGCTGGATTATACTTGTCAAGATCTTGAAGTAGGAGCTTTTGCTCGAAAGTGAGCGATCTCACCGGCCACCACCCACGGAAGCTGGTGAAGGTAGCTAGACTCACAAAACGGTCCTCCCAGATCTCTTTCTTCTTCGACCTCTCAAGGCCGGCAACTGTAGTATCGTTCCCTTTGCCATCATCCGAAATATCATCAACAACAGCTGGTGGTGCCGCAGGGACATGTGTAGTAGAAGGCTCTGAAGCTTGACTTGCAGTCTCCGAACCCTCGGAAGTGCTATGTGAGGAGGAAGGCTCATCTCGGAGTCGATACCTTCCCTGTGGCTGCTAAGGCTGTGCTTGAACATTAGGTTGCTCTTGCACTGAGTTTCCCTCCGATACTTCCCGAGATGGGGCATATGAACTAGATTCAGAGGGTTCGAGCTGTCTTTGTTGGCCTGCTATAGCTTTCTTGGTGATTATATTTTGGAGGGCGATGGGTAAAATGCTTTTGCCTCTACCTCTGAAAGGTTCACCACTCCCATTTGAAGTGTCACCACGGCCACGAGATCTAACCATTTTCTGTAACAAGCAACAACAGAAGTCAATTGTAATTCAATTGCACGCAGACATTATATCACAACGTAGAACATGAGTGTAGAGTGGGGAAGTGTGGCCCACACAATTACAAGTGCGCCCACAGACTGGGTTGTGCAGACCACACAATTTGAACTTGCACCGCAGAGATAAAACTGGGTTTGAAAATTTTTGAGTGCAATCGCAGAATTGAAGTGTGGTCTGCATATTTCTCATTGCGGCCGAACATTAGAATTCCCAAATGTGCCAACTCTTTGATGACAGAGATTGGTCTATTCTGCGGCCGCACACAATTTTCTGCGGCCGTGATGGATTTTCTGCGGTCCGCAAACTTTCAAGTGCGATCGCATAATTTACTTGACCAAAGACCCTAGATTATAACTTCTGCGGACCGCACAATTTCTTGTGCGGTCGAGGATTTCAAAACCAAATCGATCGGGCTTCTAGGATTTTCAAGTTTTTGCACGGATTTGACATGTTATTAACAATTAAGCATGAAAATCAATTTAACCAGTCCCCATGAAGCAATTAGTAGTTGATTCAACACGGATAACCCCCACATAGTAGTAAAATTGAAATTTATTGACAAATGGCCTAAAACTACCAAAAATAATTGTAAATTAAACTAAGAAAATTGAAAACTTCTATGAGAATTTAAGCATACCGAATATGAAGGAGTGCAACTAAGTAATCACAGATGTGGATGGAGGTGGCAGATGATTGAACGGATGATTTCCAAGTTTTAGATTTTAGAGTGCTCAGAGAGGGAAAAAACTTTGTACAGTAGCCTTAGGCAACTATTTATACTTGCAGGCAGACTTGGGGAATCAAAGGAGGAGTGCAGCCGCAAAATTCCCTCTGTTGTCCGCACTCTGTTTCTTGGAGTCTCAATAGCCTTTGTTGATCTGCGGTCCGCACAATTTCTGGTGTGACCGCAGATTTTGGCTGCGAATCGCATAATTCGATGTGTGGCCGCAGATTGGCCAATTCTCAGATAGACCAATCTTGAGAGAGTTTGCATTTTGCCTTTACAAGTTGTGCGGTCTGCACAAGAACTGTGCAACCTCAATTCCATTCTTCTATAGCATTAAAAATTGTGCGGTCTTCACAAGACATGTGCGGTCCGCACTTTTTTCACGCTTAGCCAATTTTCTGAGCACAGTTCTTGTAAAGCACACTCTTTCCTGAAACACACTTCAAATCCAGTTAGCATAAAATAACACCTATCTATGAAAGAAGAAAAGAAAAAGAAAAAGAACAAGAAAACATGGGTTGCCTCCCAAGAAGCGCCTGATATAATGTCGCGGCACGATGAAGATTACCATCACTTCAAATGAATAGCTGACACCACATGGAAACCTGCAAGTTAGCGGATGCATCCCAATCAAGATTCAAATTCTTTAAAGCCCACATGGATTTGTGATCAAGTTCCACCAGAATATGACAAGCTTTTCCAAACACCAACCGGTATGGAGACATCCCGATAGGAGTTTTGAAAGCAGTCTGATAAGCCCATAGTGCATCATCAAGCTTCTTTGGCCAATCCGCTTGGTTAACATTCGCTGTTTTGGACAAGATACTCCTTATCTCCCGGTTGGAGACTTTCACTTGACCGCTAGATTGAGGTTGATAGGGAGTCATAACTTTATGAGTGACACCATACTTTCTAAGCAAAGTGTCAAAAAGATAAAACTGGACCTCTATCTCGGGGTGGTTCTAGTCTTAACTTAGGTTGCTCAAAAAGGATAAAACTAGACGACACACAAAAACAATTTGGACTTTCATGTATAAGCAAATAATGGCTCAAGTTGGCCTTTGCACTGAGACAACAAATGCACGCAAACTAATTAACATTGACAGTTGAAGATTTTAAACAAGTTAAGGCTGCAGAATCCTATAGGTAGGATCTCTATTTCTGGATTTTAATAAGCAGGCAGTTTCATATGTAAAAGCCATTTTCCTTAACACGATTTCTAAAAGCCTACGCAGTTGCCTACTGATTGCGAGTATAAGAGATTAAGCCTATAGGCATGCTGTCTAGATGATTTACGCAGTAACTAACAACGGTAATCACAGAACTGCTTAATCGAGTCCTATAGGCATGGTTTCTAATAATGATAATTAGCAGAGTGTTGAATGCACTTGAAAGAAACAAGCAGGTCAATAATTAAGACTGATTTTAGACCCTATAGGCATGATTTCTATAGTTATAATTGGGACTGATTTTTTAGATCCTGTAGGCATGGCATCTAAATTGTAGATTAGGTAGCATGTAAATCAACATAAGCCTATACAACCCAATGCATGTGAACATTGAAATATTAGCCACTTAACCTCCTATAGGCATGATTTCTAATAGGTAAAAGCAGAACACATTTTAACCAAATAGAGAACCTATAGGCATGATTTCAAATACATAATAGCTAAACACATTTGAGCATAGTAACACATTTTGAGCTAAGTAGAGAACCTATAGGCGGGTTTTGTAACACATAATAACTGAACATGTTTGAGCATTATAACACATTTTAGCTAAGTAGAGAACCTATAGGCAGGATTTCTACCCATAGCAGGCCCAAAGACATACCCAGCCAGGCCAGGCCTTCATTCTCATGGCTCACAACAACCCAAAAATTACATCCTCATTGGCATAAGGCAACCAGAAATCAATTTATTCACCCAGTAGGTAGGAAACAAAGTTGAGCATATAGAACCAAGACACTAGTGTGTCAGAGTTCCCAAGGGCTTCAAGAACCCAAGGCAGTGCTCGCAATAGGGAGGCTAATAGGAGAGATTCAGAGAATAACTAGGTACCAAGTCCTAGTGTGTCAGAGTTCACAAGGGTCTCAAATGAACCCTGAGCAGTACTCACACTAGAGGGTCAATGGACAGAACCTAAGTAGCCTTGGCTTTCAGCCCGCTAAGAAATAAGAATTCAAAGAGACCAAGTAGTAAAGGAATAGAATGAGGTTAAGGGACAACACTGAATGATACAAACAAGATCTAATTAAGCATATAAAAAAATAGGTAATAGAACATGCTTGGGTTTTAAGAACAGATTTTAGTAAAGTTTCAAAAGAATAAATTCAACACATGATACACATGTCACTAAACAGGTTTGCAGGACAGACTTATAGAAAAAAAAGGTTTAAATTATGCTAAGTGTAGAATGCTAATGTCACAAGAAGGAATCATATCAATTGGCAACATAACCTAACATGCTGAGAACTAATTAGGGCAATTACTGGAGAAGTCAAGACATGATGAAAACAGGATCAAAACAGGCTATATGTTATCACATCAAATTCATAAACATACTTAGGCTAGATACTTAGTGAATACACTCATACTGAGTCAACTAATCCATAGAAAGGGGATATGAGAGCATGTTCAAGTAGCAATTTTAAACAGTAGAGGGGTGGCTATCAATAACACATAGGCTAGGCAGACTTTAAAAAAAAGAAATTAATCAACTCAAAGCAGGTCTAGACATGTCTCAAACTACAAGCGTAATGGCATTTTAGATTATAAAGACCTAGAATTGAAGTAAGACAGTTAGAATTGCATACGAGAACAACCCAGAAACATATCGATCAACAATCTTCAGAAGTGAAAAACACATGCTATTGTCAGGCAAGTATAAATGAAATGACAAAGATTTAGTAACTCACCAGTTAAGCGAAAATAGGAAAAGAACTGAAGTCCACAACTTTATGAATATTAACAAAAGAGCAAGAACTCAGAATTTTTGACCTTGGCTTTCAGCCGGCCAGGAACCAAAGTGCAGAACAAGATTATTAAAGAGCAAAGAGCACACAACTTTAATTTTAGTAATTTTTCTTAATGATTCGAGAGTGTTTCAAAAGGGAATAGGGAGGGGTTTACACTATTGTAGAAATCAAACACATAAACATGAAAAATCATCAGTCAACACTAGAAAGGAAAGCAATCGAAATCAGTAAGGAAAAGGAAAATTTCAAAACCCTAATTTTAGATAAAGTGCACAAATCGGCAGAAAATCTAAAATAAATAAAAAGGTAAAAATCAAATGCTGCATAAAATAGGATGAACATAAACAAAAATACCATTTAAAATCAAAGAATCGAACCAAATTTGGTTCGATTTTCAAAGAATCTGAAACCATAATTTTAGGGTAAGTAAGAATCACAGAGATACACGGAGATTCATACCATAAAAGAACAAGAATGAACATAGACAAAAAAGGTTAAGAAACTAAACCAACTTTGGTTCGATGTTGATGAGATCCGCTTGCCATGTTTAGGCAAGCGGTATATAGAAGGTTCCAGTACCAGGGGGAGTCGAATATGGCAAGGAATAGCCATGTAATCCCATGTCCGGTGGTACTAGGAGATAAATTGGGGGAAAACAGTTAGGGTTTGGGTAGAGATAAGCAGGGAGGTTTGAGAGCGTTCAAAGGCAGCGGGTGGTGAGGAGTGGTTAGAGTTAGGGTTAGGGTTAGGGTGGTGTTTGGTTAATTAAAAGGATAGGAGTAATATGGGCCGTTGATCTCAGAGATCAACGACCACGATTAGTTAATGATTCTGGGTCGGGTTAGTTTAATTGGTTGTGCTGGGGGTTATTTGGTTTGGGCTCAGGTGTTATTGGGCTGGGGCTGGGTAGTTTAGGTCTGAAATTAGGGTAAATTTAGGGCCAGATTTTAAGTACCCAATGTTTAATGAATAAATAATTTATAAAAGTAATTAATAAATACCAAAAATATCATTTGTGCACTAAAATGATTAAAAATAATTACTTAACATTATAAAAATATAAAACAATCATTTTCCGCATAAATAATGTAATTATATATTCATATGGGCTATTATTGCAAAATGTGCAATTAGCCTTAAAGATGCATATGTAATTATAAGAAATGCACTGAAAATACTTAAAACCTCATATTGTTTGAAATGATAAGTTTAGATGATTAAATCATCACAAAAATAATTTGGAGTATAATTATTGGATATTTATAAAATAAAATGCAGAAATAAATTGATCTAAAGTCTTTAAAAATTATGAAAAATTATGAAAAGTACTTGTGTATGCTTGTATATCAAAATGATGATGTGTATGCACTATTTTGAAAGTGTGTATATATATCTAAAATATGAGGGAAGAATTGGGTATCAACAACTTTTGCGAACTCGGCACTTCCAATGGTATAAGGGATTGTGAAATCACCGGGATCTCCCAATTTAGGAGCCATCAAATGCACAATTGCACTCACTTGGTGAGTGACTTTGATAGTTTCAAAATTCATCGTCCGCTTCTTAGTCACCAAATCCTTCATAAACTTTGCATACCCGGGCATTTGTTCCAAGACTTCAACTAATGGAACATTTATCTAGAGACTTTTCATCATTTGCTTGCACAACATTGTTCAAGATCTCCTCTTCTTCTACCACTTTCTCATCATCCACAAGTTGCCCTTGACTTGAGGTTGGTGCATTCCCACCTCTTCCACTTCTTGTAGTAACGGCCATGACATGCCCCGTATTGTTCCTACCCTTCGTGTTCACCACCATATCACTTGGTAGTGCCCCCTTAGGATGAGAATTTAAAGCTTGAGATATTTGACCAATTTGCACTTCTAGATTTCGGATCGATGTGTTATGTGAAGCAAGTTGGGCATCGAAATCGACATTCTTCCCCATCATTTGCTTGAACATGTTCTCAATATGACCTATTTTGCTATTGGAAGAACTAGGACTTTGGGAAGGATAAGGATGTGGGTTTCTCGGTTGTTGATACATCGGGGGCCTTTGAAAACCCGACCCCCAATTTCCTTGATTGTTGTTCCACCTGCCTTGGTTGTTGTTCCCCAATTGCCTAGGTTATTATTGTTATGCCGATTCACTTTATTATTGCTTCCACTCCAATTGCCTTGATTGTTGTTATTCCAATTGCCTTGATTGTTTCCACCACTCAAATTACCTTGATTTTGAGAATTCCAATTGCCTTGATTGTTTGAAGGTCTCCATTGTTGTTGACTAGGGCCTTGGAATTTGTTTCTTTGCCCTTGAAAGTTCTTCACATATTGGACCTCTTCTTCTTGGTCATTGTAAGAATCACCTTGATCAAATTCACTATCATCTTGCACAAAATTGTCCATTGTTTGTTGCACTTGTGGACTTCTTCTTCTTCGATTCTTCACCATCATATTGACACCCTCCTTAGCATTGACTTGGCTCAGGTTTTGCATTTGTTGAAGTTTAGTCTTTGCCAATTAGTTCATGGTGGTTGACAACTCGGCTATGGCTTATCCATGGTCATGTAACTCTTTATGAAGAAGAATAACATTGGGATCACCTTGTGAAACATTGGCTCTAGATTGCCACGCCGATTAAGTATCTGCCATCTCATCCAAAATATCACACGCCTCCGCATAAGCATAGTCATGAAGTTCGCACCGGCAAGTTGATTCACTACACATTGGTTGGTTGTATTGATCCCCCGATAGAAAGTTTGTTGAATCATGTTCTCCATCATATCATTTTTGGGGAACTCTTTCACCATTGTTCTATACCTTTCCCATATCTCGTGTAGTGGTTCATTGGCCTCTTGCTTGAATGCTAGAGTTTCATCCCGAAGAATAGCCATGTGCCCTGGAGAGAAGTACTTTGAAATAAATTTCTCCGCTAGTTCATCCCAAGTAAGAATGGAATGATTTGGAAAACGTTCCAACCAATCTAAAGCTTTATCCCGTAGAGAGAAGGGAAAAAGCCTTAGCCTAAAAAAATCCTCGGAGAAATTTGTTTGTTTGCTCCCCCAACACGTATCAATGAAACCCCTTAAAGTGTTTATATGCATTTTGACCTGGTGCACCAATGAAGAACCCTCGTTTCTCGAGAAAAGTTAGAATCACGTTTGTTATTTGGAAGTTGCCCGCCCTAATACGGGGTGGGACTATAGCACTTCCATACCCTTCATTCGGCAACACCCGACATGGAGCCGCTCGTGGTAGAGGTGGGGGTGGAATTGGTACATTGTCTTGAGGCGGTTGGCCTCGTCTATTGGCTTGAAGTTCAAGAAGGACCTCATCCATTTGATCATCCTCAACATCCACATCCCCCACGACTATGTTTCAGAGCTTGTTGTTTTCCATGATTGCACCTACAATACTCACACGTTAGTAACAAGGAAGAAAAAGAAGATATTCCAAAACACACCTAAATATATAGCTAACACCATTTTATAGCTCCCCGACAACGGCGCCAAAAATTGATCTCGTCCAATTTGACTCCTCTAATCGAGGTTATGAAAATGGTCGATGCAATAGTAATGTCGCCCCCCTCCTTTTTCCCCGCGGAGTCCGGGGTTTTGACATTTTGGGACAACTCACTTCCTTTTAGGAAGGGGTATGGAATTTGAAGAGCCGCCACCTAACGGATTAAGGTGCGTTAGGGAACCTAAAGCAAATAACTCATAAACCGGTTTACATTACCAAAGATTGGGTAAGGGCTCGAAAATACCTTGAGGGGAAGGTGTTAGGCACCCCTCGAGGTCCACAACGGTGGGTCCCGGCCAAACTCAATTTAAGCGAATTAGTATTTAAGGGAAACATAAACGAACAGATAAATAATACTTTAAAACGAAAATTATAGGGGTCCTAGGTTTATTAGCCTATAGGATCAATTCTGTGCAATACTCGGTAAACTTTCCCCAAATAGAGGTGTTACGCGTAACATTAGCGCACATTTCATCATATTCTTTACTACCCAATTACCCTCCCCTTAATTATTACATAAGTGATTCTAGTACGTACTCTATGCGCGCATTACCCGCCCCTTTACCTATGGCGCTGGAGGCGTTTAGGACCTCTATTAAAGTGGTTCTAGACTCACCTATAGTGCTTAAAAGGAGAAAATATAAGTGGCAAGCAAAACAAATAGGACTGTCATATAACAAAGCAATCAAAGGCTCATATTTACCTCCACAAATAAGCAAACAATTGCACGTCTCAAACAGTAATTTAAACACTTTAAAGTCCTATAGCATGATATCTAGATGAGCACAAAAATCAGAAGATGCAACATTTTTTAAGGCGAGGCAGTGAACCTTAATTAGCTTGCCTACTGATTTCATGGCTTACTGAATCTGGGCAGTTTGTAAGCAATCACAAAAAATGAAACACAATTCAGAACTTCAGAATTTTAATTGCCCTACAGGCTTGCCTAGGTGTGGATCAGCGGTATCCTCTAAACATGTCATCTAAGCATTAATCAGGACCATAACTCTAAACCAGTGATTGATTTTAAACAGGCAGTTTTTATCCGTTTAGACCTTATAGGTATGCTGTCTATACACTAAAAATGATCATAAGCATTACTTCAGGACATATAAACAAATAAAATTGATTTTACACTTTTTATCTCTATAAACATGATATCTAAGTGTCAAACTGGTTTTTATACGTATTCCTTATGGGCATGCTGATTTCAAATATGATTTTCCTAAGGACATGATAT
>ML354472.1:0-32027 GCA_005239505.1 Nicotiana paniculata
AGACATTACCTATCTTTTGAACTGTTTTAAACTGACTTATTTAGAAATCCAGTAGAGCCTTAATCCGACCTCGTCACTACTTGATCGGGGTTAGGCTTGGCACTTACTGGGTATCAAATGTGGTGTACTCACGCCCTTTCCTGCACATATTTTTTGTGTGCAGATCCAGGTACGAGCTATCAGCCTCGTGGTTAGTCGATGCTGCTGATTCCCGGAGACTGCAAGGTATTTCTGTCACGTCCGCAGAATCCTCTAAGTCTCATTCCATTATATCTTGTAGAGACGTTCTTATGTACTTCCCGGTTTTTGTTTTGAGCTTCAGTAGTGTTAGAAGCTTGTGATTGTTGTAATATTCCAGGTTTCGAGAAGTGGTATTTTGTACGTGCCGAGTGGCGATGTTTCAGGTGTAGATTTACTTTATTCTATCTTTATTCTATTGTTTTTATTTAATATCTTTCCCGCAATTAGGATTACCTAGTTGTAGAGACTAGGTGTCGTCACGACACCTTCCGGAGGGTAAATCGGGTCGTGACAACCGGAGTGTGGCCAATATCTCTCAAATCACTCTATTCGGTCAAAAATGGCCATCATATCTTTACCCGACAACTCTTTTATCATTATCGGGTAAAGAGGGGAAGCTGTTAACACCCAATATTTCCACATATATATTAAAATTACATATATACTTTCAAAATAGTGCATGAGCATCAACTAGTAGTTTTTCATAATTTTCTGTAATTTTAAAGGTGAGATGACCAGGGTCAGCTCGTGTAAATTTAGCAAAAACTGTGTTTCGTGGCCCCGAAAGCCTCCGTTAATCTCACCTCGATGTGCGTGTGCATCCTGGGCGCGTAGCCGGGAAGCCTTTATGTGGAAATGTGCTGAACAATTGAATTGATGATAATTAATGGAATAAAGTTGACTTTGGTCAACATTTTTGGTAAACGGACTTGGACCCGTGATTTGACGGTCTCGGAGGGTCCGCAGAAAAATATGGGACCTGGGCGTATGCCCGAAATCGAATTCCGAGGTCCCAAGTCCGAGAAATGAATTTTTAAAGGAAATTATTTTCTAGAAATAATAAAGACTTTTGAAAATGAACTTTGATGTGAAAAATGTGTTATCGAGCCCGTATTATAGTTCCGGAGCCCGGAACAAGTTCAATATGTGTTATGTGAGTTATCCGTAAAATTTGGAAAGAAACGGACATGGTTTGACGTGTTTCGGATCAAAATTGGAAAATTTGATAGTTTATGAAGTTTGAGGAAATTCTATGGATTTTTGAGTTTAATTCATTGTTTTTGATGTTATTTAGTGGTTTAATTACTCGAATAAGTTCTTAGGACGATTTTGAAGTCGGGTGTATATTTGGTTTTGAGTCCCGAGGGCTAGAGTGAGTTCTGAGTAGGTGTCAGGGTGTAAAAGAGTTGGAAAAATCTGGTTTTGGGGCTATTTCTGGTGTCTGAGATTTTTACACTATGCGATCGCATAGGTTGCCCCGCGATCGCGTAGTTTAGTGTGAGGGGGGTTTCTGTGACTCTATGCGATCGCATAGAGTATAGGAGAGCTGGGGAGGGGGCTGGGTATTTTCCTTCTGCGGTCGCACCAACCTGTCCGCGATCGCGTGGGTCCACATCCGATCTCTCTGCGATCGCAGCCTTCACTTCGCGATCGCATAAGTCTAAGGTCCAATACTCTCCACGATCACAGGGCACCTGTCGCGATCGCGATAGCCAAATTCGCCCAGTGATTTTAATGTTCAAAAACAGAATACCATACGTGATTTTTACATCCTTTCACCATTTTCTTCTTCTCCACTCTTCTTGGGCGATTCTTAGGAGACCATTCCACCATAGCTTCATAAGTAAGTGTTCTTAAATCTAATTTCTTCCATTTTGCTTCATCAATCACTAGATTCTAGGTCTAAAAACATGAAATCAAAGGTGGAAACTGGGGGTTTTGGGTAGAGCTAGGGCTTTTGGGAATTTTGGGAATTCAACCTTATTTTGGGGTCGGATTTCAAAACAAATTGTATATTCGGCTTCGTGGGGGAATGGGTGATCGGGTTTTGGTCAGAACCTCGGGTTTGGACCAAGCGGGCCTGGGGTCGAATTTTGGTATTTTTGGAATAATGATGGGAAATGCATAATTAGGCTTTGGGATTGAATTATTGAGTCATTATTGATATTGTTGAGTCGATTATGTCTAGATATTATCGTTCGGATTTGGATTCGAGAGGGAAAGCAGTGCTAGAGGCTTGATTTGGATTCTTGGAGTCGAGGTAAGTGTTTGGCCTAATCTTAGATTGAGTGAATAGGTGTTGAGTCATATGTGCTACGTGTTATTATCATGTTCAATTTATAGGTGAGGTGACAGGTACCTATACCTTGTAGTCAAGCATGCTCGTGAGTCACAACATATAGTATATGTGTTTTTTGTTGATATCAATTGTGTTATGAAGTAGATTTCATTTTGAAGATTATTCAATTGTTGGAAGTACTTGGTTGTGAAAACTGTTGATTAGTTGTCTGGTTGAGAATTATTTTTTTATGTTGTACGTTCATTGAGATTGGTTATAGTTGTGTCCCTTGCCGGGACGGTGATGTTTCTGTTATTGTTCCCTCGCCGAGATGTTGTAAAAATTATGGTCTGTATTGTGGTTCTTCCTTGCCAAAATGTGTTCTGGTTATTGTTGAGTGAGGAAGAGTGTAAAGCACGAAGGGTGATGTCGTGCCATAACTTATATATAAAAGCACGAAGGTTAATGCCGTGTCGATATTGTGATTTTAAAAGCACGAAGGGTGATGTCGTGCCATGAAATGAGAGATAATGCACGAAGGATAATGTTGTGCCATGATATTATGAGGTAAAAGCACGAAGGCTGATGCCGTGCACTTGTTTTGGTAAGAATGAGAGTGAAGCACGAAGGGTGATGCCGTGCACTTGTTTTGGTGAGAATGAGAGTAAAGCACGAAAGGGTGATGTCGTGCACTTGTTTTAGTGAGAACAAGAGTAAAAAATGAAGGGTGATGTTGTGAATTTGTTTGTTCCCTGTTATTATTTTGATACTAGTAGTTGGTCATGTTCTGTTACTCAATAAATGTTTCTCCCTTTTGTACCCTAGCATGTCCTCCCCGTATTTATATTTAACTGTTTACTTCCTGCCGTCATTTCTATTACATATTACTGAATTGCACTGGTGTTTATTATTTGTCGTGTCCGAGCCTCGTCACTACTTCGCCGAGGTTAGGCTCGGGACTTACTCAGTACATGGGGTCAGTTGTACTGATGCTACACCTGCACTTCTTTATGTTGTGCAGATTACGCAGCCGGACCCAGTGGACACTGACAGAGGGAGTACCCATCAGTCCACACAGGCGACATCGAGGTAGTCCCGCAGACGTTCGTGGGCCTTGGCGTCACCTCCTACTCTTTTCTCTCAGTTTCTGTCTCATTTCAGTAGTTCCAAGACAGTTGTATTTACTGTTCAGACCATTGTATTTAGCAAAATCTTAGGCTGTTCTTGAAATTGTGACACTAGTTCTGGGGGTATGTTAAAGGAAGTTTCTGTAAGACTTATTATTTTAGTTGTTGAATTTCTTACCTTCCGCATTCTCATTTCAATTTGTTCTTATAAGTCACTTTTAAAATGCTAAATAGAAAAGGAATAAGTCAGAATAACTAGAAACGTGGCTTGTCTAGCGAGTTCAATGTTAGACGCCATCACGACCTGAAGGTGGGATTTCGGGTCGTGACAAGTTGGTATTAGTGCACTAGGTTGAATTCTAAATGCTAACTGATTTTCTATTCTATTATCTCGCAGATGGCGAGAACGCGTGCTTCCTCATCTATTGATGAGCAGCCCGATCCTCCCATTGTAGCTCCTGCGAAGGGCCGAGGCCGTGCTAGAGGCCGAAGCAGAGCTAGGGCTCAGCCCAGAGCAGCAGCACCAGCGGAGGACCCACAGGTAGACTTTGCCGGTGAGGTTCCTGCTCAGGCAGTTCCAGTTGGACCAGCTCAAGTCCTGGAGGTGTTCATTTCCACCCCGGCTCTTCAGGACGCTCTGGTCCATTTAGTGGGCCTTATGGAGAGCGTGGCTCAGGCTGGTCTTCTTCCTACTGCACCAGCCGTCTCTCAGGCTGGGGGAGGGACCCAGACTCATACTACCCGCACACCAGAGAAGCTAGCTCCTCGGTTCCAAACTCCAGCACCTCAGGTAGCTAGAGAAACTCAGCCGGGTTTTGTGGCACAAGCAGTTGAGGGGGAATCCATGTCTGCCGATGTTTTGTGGAGGTTGGATCGGTTAACCAAGCTATTTTCTACTACATTTACAGCTGCATCATCAGAGGACACCTAGGATTTCTTGGACAATTGCTATGAGGTTCTTCGGAACATGGGCATCGTGTAGTCCAATGGAGTTGATTTTGCTACATTCCGTCTTGCTGATACCGCCAAGACTTGGTGGAGGGACTACTATTTGACCAGACCAGCTGGGTCTTCGCCTTTGACTTGGGCTCAGTTCTCCGAGTTATTCTTGGAGAAGTTTCTACCAGTTACTCAGAGGGAGGGTCTTCGGAGGCAGTTTGAGCGCCTCCAGCAGGGATCTATGACTATTACCCAATATGAGACCAGGTTCATTACTTTGGCCCGACACGCTATCATGATACTCCCCACTGATCGTGAGAGGGTGAGGAGGTTTATTGAGGGTTTAGCTCGGCCTATTAGACTCCAGATGGCCAGAGAGACAGGTACTGATATTTCATTCCAGGAGGCGGCCAATGTGGCCAGGCGTATTGAGATGGTCTTATCCAGGGCAGTGGTCAGGGGTCCGACAAGAGACCTCGCTATTCCGGTCAATTTAGTGGTGCCTTATCTGGAGGCAGAGATTCCTTTGGCAGAGGTCATCCTCCTAAGCCATTCCAGTCGGCGCTTCAGGTATCTGTAGTGCACCATCAGCTCCTATCAGTGCACTGCCGCTTCAGAGCTTCCAGGGTGGTTATTCTAGTCAATAGGGACAATTTCAGGGCCAGCAGCCTCAGCAGCAGAGGGCTTGTTACTCTTGTGGTGATCCAGGGCACATTGCTAGGTATTTCCCCCGAGTTTCTGGTAGTTCTCCACATCCGGGTTCCCGTGCTATGATTCCCGCACCAGGTGCACCCCCACCCCCTCAGCCAGCTAGGGGTGGAGGTCGAGGTACCAGAGGTGGAGGTCAGACTCATAGAGGTGGAGGACAGGCCATGAGAGGTAGAGGTCAGCCTGCAGTAGGTCGACCCAGAGATGTTCAGATCGGAGGGGCTCCGCCCCGGTGCTATGCTATTCCTGCCAGGCCTGAGGCTGAGGCCTCTGATGCAATTATTACAGGTATGGTTTCAGTTTGCATCAGCGATGCTTCGATTTTATTTGATCCGGGATCTACTTTCTCCTATGTGTCTTCATATTTTGCACCTTATTTGAGTATGCCCCGTTATTCCTTGAGTACTGATGTGCATGTGTCTACCCCGGTGGGTGATTCTATAGTGGTAGATCGAGTCTACCATGCTTTCTTAGTAGTTATTGGTGGTATGGAGACTCATGTTGATATTTTGCTTCTTGATGTGGTTGACTTTGATGTTATATTAGGGATGGATTGGTTATCCCCCTATCATGCTATTTTGAACTGTAATGCCAAGACGCCTTACCAGGGGTACCTCGTTTGGAGTGGAGAAGGACTCCTAGTCGTTCCTCCAGTATAGTTATTTCATATACGAAGGCTCGGCGCATGGTCGAGAAGGGTTGTTTGGCTTATTTGGCCTATGTTCGCGATTCTAGCGCTGAGGTTCCTTCTATGGAGTTTGTGCCTGTGGTTCGTGAGTTTCCAGAGGTATTCCCTACTGACCTATTGGGTATGCCACCCGACAGGGATATTGACTTTTGCATTGAGTTGGTTCCGGGCACTCAGCCCATTTCTATCCCGTCGTATCGTATGGCCCCGCCAGAGTTGAAGGAGTTGAAGGATCCGTTGCAGGATTTGTTGGATAAAGTCTTTATTAGGCCCAGTGTTTCTCCGTGGGGTTCCCCAGTGTTTTTTGTCAAAATGAAAGATGACTTGATGAGGATGTGTATTGACTACCGGCAGTTGAACAAGGTTACCATTAAGAATAAGTATCCTTTGCCGAGGATTGATGATTTATTCGACCAGCTTCAGGGTGCTTCAGTGTTTTCGAAGATTGACTTGAGATCTGGTTACCATCAGCTAAGTATTAGGGCGTCTGATGTCCCTAAGACAGCCTTTCCTACTCGGTATGGGCATTATGAGTTCTTGGTGATGTCATTTGGGCTGACAAATGCCCCCGCTGCATTTATGGAGTTGATGAACTGAGTGTTCAGGCCCTATTTGGACTCATTTTTTAATTTTTTTTAATGATGATATATTTATATACTCTCGGAGTCGAGAGGAGCACGAGCAACACCTTAGAGTCGTCCTCCAAACTCTGAGGGATAGTCAGTTGTATGCCAAATTCTCCAAGTGTGAGTTTTGGTTGAGTTTGGTTGCATTTCTAGGACATGTGGTTTCATCAGAGGGTATTCAGGTAGATCCCAAGAAGGTTTTAGCAGTCATAGATTGTCCTAGGCCCACTTTAGCTACAAATATTCGGAGTTTCTTGGGCTTAGCAGGTTATTATCGCCGGTTTGTGGAGGGTTTTTCATCCATTGCAGCCTGAGGACCAGGTTTACTTAGAAGAGTGCTCAGTTCAAGTGGTCTTATGAGTGTGAGACGAGCTTTCAGAAGCTCAAGACAGCCTTGACCACGGCGCCAGTGTTAGTTTTGCCCACAGGTTCAGGACCGTATACCGTGTATTGTGATGCTTCATGGGTTGGGCTTGGTGCAGTGTTGATGCAGGATGGCAAGGTTATAGCCTATGATTCTCGTCAGTTGAGGGTTCATGAGAAGATCTATCCGGTTCATGACTTGGAATTAGCATCTATTGTGCATGCATTGAAGATTTGGAGGCATTACTTGTATGGTGTGCCATGTGAGGTGTTCACGGATCATAAAAGCTTACAGTATCTGTTCAAACAGAAGGAGTTGAACATGCGGCAGAGGAGGTGGTTAGAGTTGCTGAAGGATTATGATATTACCATTCTTTATCATACGGGGAAGGCCAATGTGGTGCCGATGCTTTGAGCCGGAAGTCAGCCAGTATGGATAGTCTTGCCTATTTATTAGTCGGAGCGCGACCTCTTGCTTTGGATGTTCAGGCTTTAGCCAACCGATTTGTGAGATTGGAGGTTTCTGAGACTGGCAGTGTTTTGGCCCATACCGTAGCTCGTTCTTCATTGTATGACCATATTCGGGCAAGGGAGTATGATGATCGCCATTTATGTGTTCTTAGAGATAGAGTCAGGCACGAAGATGCCAAGCAGGTTACGGTTGATGATGAGGGTGTTTTGAGGATGTAGGGTCGGATTTGTGTACCTGATGTGGATGGTATTCGTGAGTTGATACATCAGGAGGCCCATAGTTCCCGATATTCTATTAATCTGGGCGCCGCAAAGATGTACCAGGACTTGCGGAAGCATTATTGGTGGCAGAGGATGAAGAATAATATTGTAGCTTATGTAGCTCGGCGCTTGAACTATCAGCAGGTTAAGTACGAGACCTAGAGACCCGGTGGTTTGATGCAGAAAATTCAACTTCCCGAGTGGAAGTGGGAGCGTATCACCATGGACTTTAAAGTTGGACTCCCAGGACTCAGAGGATGTTTGATGCAGTATGCGTCGTTGTGGATAGGCTGACCAAGTCAGTGCACTTCATCCCAGTATCAGTTTTGTATTCAGCAGAGAAGTTGGCAAGGATCTATATGAGAGAGATTGTTAGACTGCATGGTGTACCCATATCCATTATATCAGACCGAGGTATTCAGTTTACCTCCCATTTCTGGAGAGTATTTCAGCGAGAGTTGGGCACACAGATTGATTTGAGCACAACATTTTATCCTTAGACGGTGTATGGTAGACGGTGTCGGTCTCCAGTCGGATGGTTTGAGCCGGGAGAGGCTAGATTGTTGTGTTCTGAGTTAGTCCAGGATGCATTGGACAAGGTGAAGATCATTCAGGATAGACTTCGTATAGCTCAGTCCAGGCAGAAGAGTTACGCGGATCACAGAGTTCGAGATTTGGCATTTATGATAGGCGACCGGGTATTTCTTTGGGTGTCGCCCATGAAGGGCGTGATGAGATTCAGAAAGAAGGGAAAGTTGAGCCCTAGGTACATTGGTCCATTTGGGATTCTGGATAAGATAGGAGAGGTGGCCCACAGACTTGCCTTGCCACCTAGTTTGTCAGTCGTGCATCCGGTATTTCACATATCTATGCTCCGGAGGTATATTGCAGATCCATCTCATGTACTTGACTTCAGTGGTGTCCAGTTGGACAAGGATTTGTCTTATGAGGAGGAGCCGGTAGCCATATTAGACCAGCAGGTGCGACAGTTGAGATCGAAGAGTTATCCTTCGGTTCGTGTTCAGTGGAGAGGTCAGCCTGTTGAGGCAGCTACTTGGGAGTCCGAGTGCGATATACGGAGCCAATATCCCCACATTTTCCCCGATTCAGGTACCTTTCTATGTTCGTTCGAGGAGGAACGGTTGTTTTAGGGGTGGAGATTGTGATGACCCAAAAGGTCATCTTGTATAAATTTAGCAAAACCTGTGTTCCGAGGCCCCGAAAGCCTCCGTTAATCTCACCTCGATGTGCGTGCGTAGCCCGGGCGCGTAGCCGGGAAGCCTTTATGTGGAAATGTGTTAAACAATTGAGTTGATGATAATTAATAGAATAAAGTTGACTTTGGTCAACATTTTATGTAAACGGACCCGGACCCGTGATTTGACGGTCCCGGAGGGTCCGTAGGAAAATATGGGACCTGGGCGTATGCCCGGAATCATATTCCGAGGTCCCAAGTCCGAGAAATGAATTTTTAAAGGAAATTATTTTCTGGAAATAATAAAGACTTTTGAAAATGAATATTGATGTGAAATCTTTGTTATCGAGCCCGTATTAAGGTTCCGGAGGCCGGAACAGGTTAGATATGTGTTATGTGAGTTATCTGTAAAATTTGGAAAGAAACGGACTTGGTTTGGCGTGATTCGAATAAAAATTGGAAAATTTGATAGTTTATGAAGTTTGAGGAAATTCTATGGATTTTTGAGTTTAATTCATTTTTTATGTTATTTTAGTGGTTTAATTACTCAAATAAGTTCGTAGGATGACTTTGAATTCGTGTGTATATTTGGTTTTGAGTCCCGAGGGCTCGGGTGAGTTCCGGGTAGGTGTCGGGGTGCAAAAAAGTTGGAAAAATCTGGTTTTTGGGGCTGTTTCTGGTGTCTGAGATTTTCACACTATGCGATTGCATAGATTGCCCCGCGATCGCGTAGTGTAGTGGGGGGGGGTTTCGGTGACTCTATGCGATCGCATAGGTACTTCCGCGATCGCATAGAGTATAGGAGAGCTGGGGAGGGGGCTGGGTATTTTCCTTCTGCGGTCGCACCAACCTGTCCGCGATCGCGTGGGTCCACATCCGGTCTCTCTGTGATCGTAGCCTTCACTTCCCAATCGCGTAACTCTAAGGTCCAGTACTCTCTGCGATTGCAGGGCACCTGTCTCAACTTAGAAATCATGCCTATAGGGGTTTAAACCAATTCTGCAATTAGCAAGCATGCCTATAGGACTTAAAAGCAATAAAAACCTGTCTTTATGTGTTAAAATCAGCAGTTACTTAGAAACCATGTTATAGGTTTATAATAAACTCGTAGAAACCATGCCTGTAGGGTTCCGTTAACCAGTTCTGAGTTCGGCCTTTTATGGCTATTAATTAGGCAAATCTATAAGGGTTGTTAATGATTCTGGGCCTAAGAACTGTGACAATTTGCTGCCTAGAAGTGCCCAAATTCATGCTTGATAAAATCAGTAGGCAAGCTAATAGGTCTCGATGCTCACCTTAAGAAAACTATTTCTTTACATTCTGTTTCTGCTCATATAGATATCCTGCCTATAGTATTCTAAAATTAACAAAGTATGCTGATTCAATTGTGTGCATTTGCTGCTTATGTATGGAGGTCAATGTGAGCCCTTATTTGTTTCTTTACATGAAAGTCCTATTTGTATTTTTTTTGTCGCCTAGATTTCTCATTTTTAAGTAATATAGGTCAGTGTAGAACCACCATAAATAGAGGTACTAATACCTCCAGGGCCATAGGTAAGGGACGGGTAGTGCACGCATAAGGAATGAGCTAGAAGCTATTAGAACGCTTAGATAACAAATGAAAGATAGTAATTGGGTAGTAAAGGAGATGATATCCCGTGCGTTAATGCTATGAGTAACATCCCAACTTGGGGAAGTTACAAAGTATTGCATGGAATGATCCTATAGGCTTAAAAAACCTAGGACCCCCTTTTTCTAATCTCGTTTATAGTAAATTGTATTGTCCAAATTGTTTTCCTTCCCTTTTAGACTAATTCTCTTATTTTAAGTTCGGTCGGGACCCACCGTTCTGGACTCAAGGTGTGCCTAACACCTTACCCCCGAGGTATTTTGAGCCCTTACCCGATCTCTGGTGACGCAAACTGGTTTATGAGTTAATTGGTTTAGGTGCCCTAACGTGCCTTAATCTGTTAGGTGGCGACTCTTCCAATCCCTTACCAATCCCAAAAAGAAGGAGTTGTCCCAGAAATGTCGAAACCCGATTTCGCAAGAAAAAGGGGGCGCCACAGCATGGGGACTCTGCTGGGGATATTTCTAGGCTCTTACCATAACGAACCTGATTTTTGTGAATTAGTTTTTAAGCATGTCTTTATTATTCCGTCAATACTTAAATATATTTTCCCCTTCCCATTTTATGTGTATTTATTTTCCTATATTTAGTTATTTACAATTTCTTCTTTTTGTTTTATTACTCTTTACTATGGAAACTGACATGTCTCTTTGTTTTTTTAAATGCCTTTAAAATTATTAAATACCGCATTTTATCATTTTTCATCGTGCAAATACTTGACAATGTGTTATTTTCTTTTTGCATAAATCATGCTCAACATCATATTCCACTCGTGCGTAATTAATACCATAGCAACGCTTGATGAGTGTTTGCGCTCTCCTATATCACCATATTTGAATTTGGAAAGGCTTATTTGCGTTAAAACTAGTCTATCAACGGTGCAGTCGACGATTCCGTGCCTTTCCCCCTCAAGTCGTCCGCTTGGGGGTACCAGTCTAGACTTCTATCGAAACCTTACTCTGATTATAAATGGTCAAACCTAGCATGGGTTAATATGTTGTCCACATAATAACCCTTTAAGAAAAGACTTGTCCAAAGTCTACCGGGGTTTCCATAATCCCAACGGATGCAACAACGATATGTGTAATAATTTGGAGATATAAGTGCCAATATGCTAATCATTAATGTATAAATAGTCGAATATGGAGGCGAAAAAGGTCTAACTCTATTTGTTTTGAAGAAAATGAGGCATGAAGTGCCCAAGTTCGGCATGGTCCATAACATACCACCATTGTTGCTATATTGGTGGTAAGACCTTCCATCAAGTGATAAAAATCATGTGAAAAGAGTCCTTGGAAACCTACCTTCCTTATTAGATATCCAACAAATAACATGTTGATTGAAGCTGCTATTATGTTCTGGGATGGAGAAAGGGCCGTATTCCATTTTGGCAACATAGAAATGACCCATATTTTGGAGGAAATAGGGGGATTCGCTGGACTACCTTGGGATAGTCCCGGTTTATTGGTGCCGGAAAATCTCACTCCCAGAGGGTTTCTGAAAATGATGTGTTTGAAAAATAAAGACGATTTGGTGTGTCTGAAGAAGTCCTATGTACCCTTTGACTTCCTTTATGAGCAATACGGTCACAGCAAATCCTACCGTATCTTCCATGAAGACTCCTCTATCACTTCCTTGGGTTGGATTCATCGCAAGGTTTTCGTGTTTATCGTCTGCTTCTTGGGTATGATAGTGTTTCCAAGTAAAAAGGACATAATTCACACCAGGCTGGCCATGGAAACCAAAGCTTTAATGTGGGAAATCGAGGGACAGACATATACTATTTTCCCTATGATTATACCAGACATATATCGGGCCTTGGATCGCTTCCAGAAGGGGTTCAAACACTTCGAGGTTTGTAATATGCTACTCCAAATTTGATTGCTAGAACATTTCCAGAGAGTTCAATACTGCCAAGAGTTTCCATGAAGGTCTTGGAATGATCACATAGCTTTCATCACCCCAAGAGAATGACCTCTATCCCAGATAGGTTCAACTGAAGAATGCTACAGAATGGGCGCAATTTTTCGACAACTTGACTGAGGACCAGGTTCATTAGATGTTCGAGTGGTTCCCTACCAATGAGTTCATCGTCCTATCTAGGGACGCTCCACACTTGGTGTTGATCGGGTTAATGGGTATACACCCTTATGTTCCTATCAGGGTCATGAGACAAGCCGGTAGAAAACAGATTATATCACGAGTCTCCAAAATGAGTCACTACAGGGTGGATTTCCAAGATGATGACATCCCATATTAATGTGAAGCTCAAAATATGTGGCACTTGAGGATTATTGTTGAAAGGGACACCATCGAGCCGGATCGATATCACACAGGGCATGTGTACTTTTACCCATCATTGTTGGAGGACTGAATAACAGGAATAGTCGAGCCAGCGGTCGGTCGAGGAAACAGAGTCATAGATGAAGCTACTGAAGCACAGGTGAAGTATAACAGACTGCGCAAAAGGGTCCTCGAGTACGAGGCTGAGCATCTAGAACAACACAAGACTGATATGGAATTAATCAATGAATGGAAGGAAATAACTACCAGATCGAATGAAAGGCTAGAACATCTAGAGCAGGGTATGATGGAGTTTGAAGGGAAGATGAGGAAAAGAGTCATAGACTGCCAAAATGATGAAGGTATCGAAGGAGAACATCTCACCAGGGCATACCTGCTGCTGGACATGCGCGACCTGGGGAAACTGATCGATGGAGCCAAGAGAACAAGGCATGGAGAAGGTCCTTCTTGGACCAAGTAGATTAGACTTATTTGTTTTTCTTTTAAAATTTAATAAGGCCAAGTGCCATTAGTGACTTACCTTATTATCGTTTTAGATTCATCTTATTTATCGCATTAATTAAATGAGGCAATTATTGGCATTAAAATTATCCAAATCTACTTGTCGCTAGGCCTACCTCGGGCACAACGACGCTCCCAAATTATGACGCGAATTTACATTCCTGCAATATGTGTTTAAATACTACAAACATTTTTCAAAACTCTCACTAACTTAGTTAGCTTTTGTTTTTCTTTCTTTTTGATTATTCCCATCCCCTAAGGTTGGTTCACGCATACTGGCATCATCAGCATATCACACCAGATCTAGAGGCCCTCCACCACCTCCTCCTCCTAGTGCATCAAAAAGCAAAGGGAAAGCTAAGATGGACGATATGATTTGTGTCAGAAAATATAACCCCATACATGCTGAGAATGTGGAAACTTCTGGTGGTCGGAGTACTTCGGCACCAAATGACTTGGTTTTGCAGCTTGAAAAGAAAATAATTGAACTATAGGGTGAGTTTGAGCTAGTCCATAATTTGGCAAACCTCTCCCTCACACTAAACGTATATCAACTATCCAAATACCCAAAACCCGACACCTCCTCAGAATACACCCAACCAACGCCCGCAGAATCCTCTCGCAGCCCACCAATATACAACCCCTCCTAAAAATACTTTACCCATACCTACACCGTCTCAACATAAGCATCTACCAACTCAATATCCACAAACCACTTATCACACTCCTCAGAATATCCCACAGCCTATCCCCGATCCCCAAAATTCAACCAATGATCACCACTATACCCAAACTTCTGGCCTTCACCAAAACAACCCCATATACGTGGAAACCTTACCCCACTCTACTCAACTAATCTCATATACACCAGAATCCACCGAGAAGGTCCTGCTCATTAAGAACATGGCAGAGGAGCTCAAGAAACTCACAAGCCGAGTTCAGCCAGATGTGGAACTGTCGGAGGGTTACAAACCTCCCAAATTCGAAATGTTTGATGGAACAGGTGACCCAAAGGTACATTTGAGAACCTACTGTGACAAGCTCGTAGGGGTTTTAAAGGACGAAAGGATTCGAATGAAGCTATTCATGAGAAGCCTCACTGGAGGTGACTTATCTTGGTACATAAGTCAAAATCCCAAGAAATGGGCTAATTAGGTAAGCATGGCATATATTTCATGGATAGATTCAGATTTAACACGAAAAATGCACCAGACGTCTTCTATATCCAGAATATCAATAAGAAGCCCACTGAGACTTTCCACGATTATGCTACTCGATGGAGGTCAGAAGCAGCGAAGGTCAGGCTGGCATTAGATGAATAGCAGATGAACAGGTTCTTTGTCAGGGCTCAGAATCCACAATATTACGAAAGGTTAACGGTAATCAAGAATCACAAGTTCTCTGATATCATTAAGCTCAGAGAAAGGATCGAGGAAGGTATCAAAAGTGAAATGGTAACAAATTCCGAGGCATTGCAGGACACAAATAAAGCACTACAATAAGGTGGCATATCAAAGAAGAAAGAAGTGGGAACAGTAATGGTCGCCCAAGGTCCGAAATCTCCATTTGTGCACCACAAACCGCCACCACATACCAACCTTCACCTCCTAGATATCCTCAATCTGCTACCGCCTACCACACCTATAACTCTCAACCAGCCTATTATCATTCACCTCCAGCTCGTCCAAATTACCAAAAACTCAGGCACAATTTTGATCGCAAACCACCCAGACAATACACCCCTATTGCTGAACCCATTGACTAATTGTATGAAAGATTTAAAGCTGCTGGATATGTCACCCATATTCCCGCTATGGAAAACTCATCACAATGGTTCAACCCAAACAAGACGTGTGCGTACCATTCTGGTATGAAAGAACATACTATTGATGAATGTTGCACCCTGAAAGATAAGATCCAAATACTGATTGATACCAAGGTTAGACATGCAAAAGACACCACACTCAATGTCCGCAACAACCCCCTCTTAGATCATAGGGGTGAAGGAGTCAATGTAATAGCACCCGATGAAGAATGGGATCCCGAGGGATCAATCGGACTTATTCGGGGAGGTGATGATCATAAGAAGTCGGCAGTCACGCTTAATCCCATTGTGGTACAGGTACAACTGCCAGTCAAAGTTGAGGTAGCCGCATCGGTTCCCTTTGAAGTAGAAATGACACCACCTCCAGCTACACCTGCTCCGTTTGAGGTAGAAGTATCCACCCATTTCACCGTGACGGCGGCATCCACACCACTCTTCAACTCCAACGATGTACCTTGGTATTATGTTGCCGAAGCTAGGAGAAAAGGGAAAGTAAATACGGAACAGTCCGGCACTGCACGAGGAATGACCAGAACAGGAAGAATTTACACACCTGAGTATTTGGGAGAGACCAGTAATCAAGCTTCTAACAAATAACCCTTCATTGAAACTGGTCCAAACAACCTTTGGAGGAAAGTACAAGAAAGGGAGTATTTTGTTGTTGATCATCTGAATAAGACTCCCACCCAGATATCCATCTTCTCAGTGCTGCAAAATTTTGAAGCACACATAAATGATCCGATGAAGGTACTGAATGAAGCATATGTGCCCAACAACATTACTAGCGGAGAAATGGCCAACATGGTGGGACAAGTGTTAGAAATCCATAAGATCACCTTCCATGAAGACGAATTTCCACCTGAAGGGTTGAGCCACAACAGGGCACTGCACATCACAGTGCAATGTGAAGACAAGTTCATTGCCAGAGTTCTGATAGACAGAGGGTCCAGCCTCAACATCTGTCCGCTGACAACTCTGAAAAGGTTGGGCAAGGGCCTACAGGAAATACGAGCATGATCTATGAATGTGAAAGCATTCGATGGGTCACAAGGAGCCACGATTGGAGAAACCAACCTATGATTTCAAATAGGTCCCACCTGGTTCGATGTTGAATTCCAGGTGCTCGACATATCTGCCTCCTACAATCTGCTCCTAAGATGGCCTTTGATACATGCCGCTGGATCTGTCACATTCACTTTGCACCAAGCGGTAAAATTTGAATGGAACCATCAAGAAGTGATCATCCATGGAGATGGGAGCAACCCCATTTACACCAGTCAGAATATTCCGATGGTAGAAAACAGAAAGAAGTTAGGTGGAGAAACCTACCATCACATCGAGCATGTTAACGCAATTGAGAAGGATAAATGGTGGAGTAGAAAAATAGAGAGCACTGGCATGGGCACGGTATGAACCTGGTAAGGGGCTTGGTAAAAAGATTCAAGGTATCTCCAAACCAGTACAACTGAAGCGCCATGGCACAACCTTCAGGCTCGGATATCAGTATACCTGGCAAGAATATCGGAATTGGTCGCCACCATGGCATGGTCCATACTATCCTCTTGAGCAACCCATGTCGCACCTGGATCAGACCTTCTAGCAGGCCGATACAATATGGGGATCAGAGGAAGAAGAAGCCTTGGCAGCATTGAGGAATTTTTTCTTGGAAGAGGATGATATGGATTGTTGTGTAATAGTTGAGGAGGAGGAAGAAGAAGACCTCACTATCCAAATAGTGGAGAAGGGAGCATCTCTCAAGAATTGGACCGCTAAACCATCAAGGGCCCGATGAGTCTCGGGGTAGCAAGGTTGATAGCATTGTTTACTTTTGAAAATGATTTTCTCTTTGGCATTTTGTTTAAATAATATTTTATTTTCAATGTTCCGTTTCGAAAAACATTATTTGAAAATCATTTTGTTTAACATTTTAAATGGCTTGATGTTTTATTTTTACTATTTTTCTTTCATATCTTTATCCCTACATCATTACTATTTCTTACCTGGATGAACTAACGACTGTGATATGTAATGAGACAATACAACAAAAGGACAGTGACTCGGAAGAAATAGAAGATGAGGATATAATACCTGAGGAAATTGTCAGAGAAGTGGAAAAATTTGAGAACAAGCCCAAGTCCAACATGGACGAGACCGAGATAGTCAACCTTTGAGATTCTGAAGGAAACCCGCATAAGCATCCATTTATCACCATCAAAGAAAGAAGAATACACTCGGTTGCTGAAAGAATATGAGGATATCTTTGCATGGTCATACGATGATATGACAGGGTTGAGCACATCCTTAGTGGATCAAAAGTTACCTACAAATCTAATGTGTCCGCCAGTGAAGCGAAAACTCAGAAATTCAAGCCAGACATGAGCCTGAAAATCAAGGAGGAAGTCACTAAGCAGATCAAAGCCAAGGTCCTCAGAGTAGTTGAGTACCCAACTTGGTTGGCCAATATTGTACCAGTTCCAAAGAAAGATGGGAAAGTCAAAGTCGGTGTCGATTATCGGGACCTAAACAGAGTAAGTCCCAAGGATGATTTCCCTCTACCAAACATACACATTATGATCGACAATTGCGCCAAGAATGAACTCTGGTTCTTTGTATATTGCTTCACGGGTTACCATCAGATTTGGATGGACGAAGAAGAATCAGAGAAAACATCCTTCATCATACCATGGGGAGTATACTTCTACAAAATGATGACGTTCGGTCTGAAGAATGTTGGGGCCATCTACATGAGGACTATACAACGACCTTCCATGATATGATACATAAAGAAATAGAGGTATATGTTGACGACTTCATCATCAAATCCAAGAGGGCTACAGATCACATAGCAGATTTGAGGAAATTCTTTGACCAGCTGTGGAAGTACAATCTAAAGTTAATTCGTCGTTCCTGCCGGAAAATCTTTGGGATTCATCGTCAGTCACCGAGGAATAGAGTTGGACCCTTCAAAGGTTAAATCCATCTAGGAATTACCACCACCAAAAAGCAAGAAGGATGTGATGAGTTTCTTGGGATGCCTCAACTACATCAACCGTTTCATAGCACAGTCCACAGTAATATGTGAGTCGATTTTCAAAATGCTGAAGAAGGATGCTGCAGCCAGTTGGACGAAGGATTGTCAAAAGGCTTTTGACAAAATCAAGGAATACTTGTACACCCCACCAGTCTTACGTCCCGCCAGAGCCTGGTAAACCACTACTACTCTACCTTGCAGTGTTAGATGGAGCCTTCGGTTGTGTTCTGGGAAAACATGACGAAACGGGAAGAAGAGATCAGTCCATATACTACTTAAGCAAGAAGTTCACTCCTTATGAAGCACGATACTCTCTGCTGGAACGCACTTGTTGTGCTCTAACCAGGATATCTCAAAAGCTAAGGCACTACTTCTGCACCTATACTACATATCTCATATCAAGAATGGATCCCCTGAAGTACATCTTTCAGAAACCCATGCCTGCTGGAAAGCTAGCCAAGTGGAAAATCTTGCTGAGTGAGTTTGACATTATCTGCGTAACTCAGAAGGCAGTAAAGGGACAAGCATTAGCAGATTATCTTGCTGAAAATCCTGTAGGAGTAGAATATGAACCCCTAAAAACGTATTTTTCTTGATGAGGAGGTATCATTCGTATGAGAAGATATTACTGAAGCCTACGACGGTTGGAGGATGTTTTTCGACGGAGTAGCAAATTCTCAAGGAGTCGGTATCAGAGCCATCTTGGTATCAGAAACCGGTCTGCATTATCCGGTGTCTGCAAAACTCAGATTCACATGCACTAACAACATGGCGGAATATGAAGCCTGCATATTAGGGCTCAATCTGGCTGTTGATATGAATATTCAGGAACTTCTAGTAATCGACGATTCAAACCTGTTGGTACATAAAGTACAAGGAGAATGGGCTACCAAAAATTCCAAAATACTGCCATATTTGCATCGTGTACAAGAAATGAAGAAGCGGTTAACAAACATAGAATTCTGGCATGTCCCCATAATTCAGAATGAATTTGCAGACGCATTGGCTACCTTGTCATCAATGATACAACATTCAGACAAGAATTTCATCGATCCCATTCCGGTAAGGATCCATAATCAGCCGACATACTGTGCTCATGTTGAAGAAGAAACAGACGGAAACCTCTGGTTCCACGACATCAAAGAATATTTTACAAAAATAATAATACCCGGAACATGCAAACCATACTCAGAAACGCACCCTTCAGAGATTGTCCATTCATTTCTTCCAAAGCGGAGGAACCCTATACAGGATAACTCCCGAACTGGGACTTTTAAGATGTGTTGACGCCAAAAGAGGCTTCCAAATTTCTCGAGGAAATACATGTCGGAACCTGCGGCCCACATATGAACGACTTTATCTTGGCCAAGAAGATACTCAGGGGCGGGTACTTTTTGATGACCATGGAAACATACTGCATACGGTACGTTCAGAAATGCTACCAATGCCAGATACACGCAGACATGATACAGGTTCCGCCAAACGAGCTTAATGCAACAATCTCACCTTAGCATTTCGTTGCCTGGGGAATGGATGTCATCGGCTCAATTGAGCCCACCGCCTCAAATGGGCACCAGTTCATTTTAGTGGCCATCGACTACTTCACCAAATGGGTTGAAGCTGCATCTTACAAAGAAGTAACCAAGAAAGTCGTCACAGATTTTGTCAGTGACCGAATTGTTTGTCGATTTAGGGTTCCATCATCACTGACAATGCCGCCAATCTCATACGTGATTTTATGAAAGCCATGTGTGAAACTTTCAAAATCAAGAACAAGAGTTCCATAACATACATTCCGCAAATGAATGGAGCCATAGAGGCCGCCAACAAAAACATCAAGAAGATACTAAGGAAAATAGTAGAGAATCAAAAGCAATGGCACGAGAAATTACCATTCGCGTTAATAGGATACCGTACCACAATCCACACATCAACCAAGGAAACTCCCTATCTGCTGGTTTATGGTACCGAAGTTGTCATTCCCACCGAGGTAGAAATTCCTTCTTTAAGAATCATAAAAGAAGCCGAACTCAGCAATGCATAATGGATAAGGAACCGCTATGAGCAATTATCCCTCATAGACGGCAAAAGTATGAATGCAGTGTGTCCAGCCAGCTCTATCATAATAGAATGTCCAGAGCTTTCAATAAAAAGGTTAGACCAAGACATATCACGTCAGGGCAGCTGGTACTGAAACGGATCTTTCCACATCAAGATGAGGCCAAAGGGAAATTATCTGCCAATTGGCAAGGTCCTTACATGGTTCACAAAGTACTGACAGGAGTACCACTCATACTCGTAGAGATGGACCGAGAAATTTGGCCAAAGCCTATCAATTCAGATACAGTCAAAAGATACTATGTGTAAACTATTTATGCTTCTTCATATTATGTAAATAGAACTACGCTCGACTTGATTCCCGTTTAAGAGGGATATGTAGGCAGCCATGTGGGTTCAGTCACAATATAATAAAATTTCCATTTTCCCCACAATCAGAAATTGGGGAAGAATTTTGAGGAGGACCCTCAAAATTCTACGGCAGAGAAAGTCGCAATGTCTCTAATAATGTCACAGTTACTGGTTTAACTAACTAACTTCTAAACTGCATACTACCATGTCTTTGAAAATTATACATATATGCTTTTTTGAAACTTTACTTTTAGCCAAATGCTACCCCGGACAACTTGAGCAGGATCCTCGGACAGAACAGAGCATATCAAGCAAGCAAAGACACGAACCAACCTCCCCCGCAAAACTCACAAATTTTCTTTGAATGCAGGACTATATCATCATGATAAACACCATCACAACGACACAATCACTATGCATAAAACACCATTATCAGCTAAGAATACTTCACTCTTACCCTTCTCCTTGCATGAGGCTAAGCCCTGCCTCTCTACTTGCATAAGGCTAAGCACTGCCTTCTCTTTGCATGAGACTAAGCCTTGTCTTAATCCTTGCATGAGGCTAAGCCCTGCCTCCCTACTTGCATAAGGCTGAGCATTACCTTCTATTTGCATGAGACTAAGCCATGTCTCAATCCTTGCATGAGGCTAAGCGATGCCTCCCTACTTGCATAAGGCTAAGCATTGCCTTCTCTTTGCATGAGACTAAGCCCTGTCTTAATCATTTGTATGAGGCTAAGCCATGCCTCTCTACTTTCATAAGGCTAAGCACTTCCTTCTCTTTTCATGAGACTAATCCTTGTCTCAATCCTTGCATGAGGCTAAGCCCGGCCTCTCTACTTGTATAAGGCTAAGCATTGCCTTCTCTTCGCATGAGACTAAGCCCTGTCTCAATCCTTGCATGAGGCTAAGCCCTGCCTCACTACTTGCATAAGGCTAAGCACTGCCTTCTCTTTGCATGAGACTAAGCCCTGTCTCAATCCTTGTATGAGATTAAGCCCTGTCTCAATCCTTGCATGAGCTAAGCCCTGCCTCCCTACTTGCATAAGGCTAAGCACTGCCTTCTCTTTACATGAGACTAAGCCCTGTCTCAATCCTTGCATGAGGCTAAGACTTGCCTCCCTATTTGCATAAGGCTAAGAATTGCCTTCTCTTTGCATGAGACAATGCCCTGTCACAATCCTTGAATGAGGCTAAGCCCTCTCTCCCTATTTACATAAGGCTAAGGACTGCCTTCTCTTTGCACGAGACTAAGCCTTGTCTCAATATTGCATGAGGCTAAGCCCTGTCTCTCTACTTGCATAAGGCTAAGGACTGCGTTCTCTTTGCATGAGACTAAGCCTTGTCTCAATATTGCACGAGGCTAAGCCCTGCCTCTCTAATTGCATAAGACTAAGCGCTGCCTTCTCTTTGCATGAGACTAAGCCTTGTCTCAATCCTTGCATGAGGCTAAGCCCTGCCTCTCTACTTGTATAAGGTTGAGCACTTCCTTCTCTTTGCATAAGACTAAGCCATGTCTCAATCATTTGCATGAGGCTAAGCCATGCCTCCCTACTTGCATAAGGCTAACATTGTCTTCTCTTTGCATGAGACTAAGACCTGTCTAAATCATTTACATGAGGCTAAGCCATGCCTCCCTATTTGCATAAGGCTAAGCACTTCCTTCTCTTTGCATGGGACTAAGTGATGTCCCGAATCTCGCACGAGACTAAACACTGTCTCTCTTGCATTTCTCTCTTGCATCGGGCTAAGATCTTCCCTTAACTTCGCACAAGACTAAGCTCTGTCTTGTTGCCTATAGAATTATGCCACTGCACCTCATGGGCTGAAGTATAGCCAACTTGTCAGAAGGCGTCATGGTCTGAAGGCACCATCTTCATAGCCGGAAGACATCATGCCATGGCCTGAGGATCTCTCAAACGTGCACATCATTATTAAAAGGCGTCATGGTTCGGAGGCACCATTTTCATGGCCCGAGAACATCATTTCATGGCCTGCGAATCCCTTACCGCACAATTCATGGTCTAAGGACGTAATCCTCAATCGTCCAAAGACAGTTTTCATGGTTTGAAGGGAATTTGCATCATGTCTAAGTTTACGCAATTTTTTACGTATACGCTTGCAATACGTCTTTTGATTTGCAGGAAACCCAGTGAGTAACTGTTATCCCAACAAGAGCAATCCGTCTCAAGTTCCTTCAAATCATTTCAAACTTGACCACTCACCATAACCATTTCATCCTATTCGAAACCTTTTGTCCGTCCTTGTGACAACTCCGTCGGTTTATTCCACCGGTGGATTCAGAACTACACACGACCTGATTCCTATAAAACCAGGGCTATGTAGTCATCTCGGAGACCGGATTGTGGCCTATATCTCTCAAATCACTCTATTCGATCAGAAATGGCCATCATATATTTACCCGACAACTCTGTCATCCTTCCGTGGTAAAGAGGGGCAGCTGTTGATACCTAATTTTCCACATATATTTCAAAAATACATATTTACTTTCAAAATAGTGCATGAGCATCAACCAGTATTTTTCCATAATTTTCTGTAATTTTAAAGGATTTTTAAATAATTTATTCCATCATTTTATTATTTAAATAATTACTAATTGCATCACAAATAATTTTATTACTTAATTTTTAACACTTATATTTGTATTAAGTTTTAATCATTTTAAGCATAATTATATTTACATCTTTGGGTTATAATTGCTATAACTTTGCAATAATAACCCATGCGTGCATAATTACTTTATTTACACGAATGAATTTTTATATTTTTATAATATCGAGTAATTTTTCTTAAATCATTTTCATATACAAATACCATTTTTCATCATTTATTAATTATTTTATTAATTTAAGTGGGTATTTAAAACATAGCCCTTTTATTAATTTCAGACCAGCCCAATACTAACTAGCCCAACTATCCTAACCCAACACCCAACCCCAACTACCCATACCCATACTTGTCAAAATTAAACCCGCCCTCCTAAACTCTAATCCTCCTAAACATTCAAACCCTTTTTAATTAACCAAACACCCCTAAACCCTAAATCATTTTCCCCCACCCGCCGCCTTTGGATCCTCTACTCCACTCTTCTCTCTCACCCCCTTTAAGTCCTAGCCCCGTCGTCACACATTCCCTCTTGATTCATGGGATTTTCCTTCGATTCCATGCCTTATTTGGCTTCACCTCTTTACTGGTTATACGATTCTTATGTTACTTGATGTGAATCTCAAGAGACTCGAACCAAATCTGGTTCAAAGTCTCTCATATCCGGCTATTTCGTCTATGTTCTCTCCGATACCTGTGAGTACGAATATTTTTGTATTTTATGGTTTCAAATCTCTGGTTCAGACCAGATTTGGTTCACTTTTGTTTATTTTTCTATGAACCTGGCTATTTCCTGGATAAATCTGCTTAGATCTTGTTAGATCTAAAATGATTTAGTGTTTGTTTTGGTATTTCTCCTTTAAAATTTCGATATCTCTATTTCTTACTATTATTATTTTATGACCGATTTTTTAGGTTTTTGGTTCTAACGAATTTTTGCAGGAAAATTTTTTAACATTTAAATATTTCATCTCTGGTTTGTTTGTTTATTGTTTGACTGATTTTTACTTGATTTAATTATTTCCATCTATATGTCTTTTTATTTCTAGGGTTTCGATTATTTGACTATTTATCCTACTGTTTCTCCACATCTACCTTTAACTCTTTCAATTGGGTGTTAATTGATTTTACTTAACTAAATTGGGTTTTGGAATCAGCCTTCCTTTAGCACCACCATTTCCTTATTAGGTTTTTACTTGTTTTTACCTTATTTATGTGATTTATTACTCGTACTACATCCCTTAACTCCCTTACTACCTGATTTTATGCTATTTCGTCCTGTTAATTGATTGAAGCCGACTCTAATTGATTCTAAAGTTATTCTCATGCCTTATTTGTGTAGGCTTGATTCATTACCTTATTTTTCTACCTCATTGAGATTATTTAAACCCCTTCCTCATTCCCTTTAGAAGGGACTCGAATCCTGCTATTCTCACAAAAACCTAAGTTCTCTTTGTTCTCTCTTGTTCTGATTTCTGTACTAAGTGGTTATTATTTGGCTGGCTGAAATCCAAGGCCAAATTACTCTGGAATTTAACTGCTATTGCACCTTACTTGTTTTATTCTCAACCGGTATGCTCTCACCTTTGCAATTTCATTCTCTATGCTTTGTTTGACTAGCATATTTCAATCCCTAGCATGATTCTGCCCTTTCTATGATAATTTGATGATACTGTTAACCTAAGACTAAGTTATTTCAAATAATATGAGTCATCTCCTAAGATTAAGGTTTAGTTTGTTTTCTTGCAAGGTACTGTAAACATGTGATCATTTGTTTGTTGCTTAACTCATATGTCCTGTCTATTTAATTCAAATGTTTTTGCCTAATTTCTTCTGTGTTTTAGCCATGACCGCTTCAAATAGTAGCATGAATACTTAGCTTAATCATACGACAACTTGTTTGAACTATGTGCTGAACATGAACCTTATTTGCTTCTTGGTGCAGTTCTGCCTGCAACTCTGTGTTCTGAACTTTCTTACTTCTGAAATTGAACTATTTTGAAATATGCCCCTTTTTCCTTTATAAATTGATTTTAAAACCCCTACTCTTAGTAATTTAGGTTCTCAACCGCCCCAGGTGTGAGCACTGCCTAGGGTCCTTGAGACTCCTTTGAACTCTGACACATTGGGGCTGGTTTTCCAATCTTTTATGAGTTACCTTCTGAATGTGGTTCTGGTGTGAGCATTGCCCTGGGTCCCTGAGGCCCTTGGGAACTTTGACACACTGGATGCCTGATTTATAATGTGCCATGGATGGATCATTGCTATACTCCAAAGTTGTTCTATTAGAAGGCCTGGTTCCCAGGTTTAGATAGGGCCTATGAAGGCTCCTATAGTGTAACTGTTACCATTATGTAATTCATTCGATATTCTGGGTTGTAATAATCTCGGTAATAACATATTTGGGGTTAATTAGTAAAAGCTAGGGGGGTTCCTTTTATTTTTGTTAAACTTGGGTAAAAATCCTGCCTATAGGTTTAATTATGTTGATCAAGTCATGTGGTTGCTATTACTTGATTAGAGATCCTGCCTATCGAAATTTCATGATTGTTTAATTTTGTACTTTTTCACTTACATATTAGAGATCCTGTTTATAGGCTTTTTCGTTAATTCTGCATTAGAAATCATGTTTCTAGGATCCACACATATTTTTAGCTCAACGTGCATTAGTGACCATGTCTATAGGATTCTGTTTGTTTGAAATAATAACCTTTCTGGCAATCTGCCTAATACTCTACCTACATACGATTAATAGATACCATGCTTATAGGAAATAAAGATCACTTCAAACCTAGAAATCATGCCTATAGGATTTGAACTAATAGATATCATGCCTATAGGATGAAATCAGTTTTCAAACTTAGAAATCTTGTCTATAGCAGTATAAATCAAGTCAGTAATTAGAAATCATGCCTATAGGGGTTTAAATCAATTCTGCAATTAGCAAGCATGCCTATAGGACTTAAAAGAAATAAAAACATGTCTTTATGAGTTAAAATCAATAGTTCACTTAGAAACCATAGGTCTATAATAAGCTCGTAGAAACCATGCCTATAGGGTTCCGTTAATCAGTTCTGAGTTTGACCAATTCTGGCTATCACTTAGGCAAATCTGTAAGGGTTGCTAATGATTCTGGGCCTAAAAATTGTGACAATTTGCTGCCTGGAAGTGCCCAAATTCATGCTTAGTAAAATCAGTAGGCAAACAAATAGGTCTCAATGATCGCTTTAATAAAACTGCTAGTTTACATTCTGTTTCTGCTCATATAGATATCCTGCCAATAGAATTCTAAAATTAACAAAGTGTGCTAATTCAATTGCGTGCATTTGTTGCTTATGTGTGGAGGTCAATGTGAGCCTTTATTTGTTTCCTTACATGAAAGTCCTATTTGTATTTTGTTTGTCGCCTAGATTTCTCATTTTAAGCAACATAGGTCAGTCTAGAACCACCCTAAATAGAGGTCCTAATACCTCCAGGTCCACAGGTAAGGGACGGGTAGTGCACGCTTAAGGAACGATCTAGAAGCTATTAGAATGCTTAGGTAATAACTGAAAGATAGTAATTGGGTAGTAAGGAGATGATAGCTCGTGCGCTAATGCTACGAGTAACACCCCAACTTGCGGAAGTTATAAAGTATTGCATGGAATGATCCTATAGGCTAAAAAACCTAGGACGCCCTCCCCTTTTTTAATCCCGTTTATAGTAACTTGTATTGTACAAATTGTTTTCCTCCCCTTTTAGACTAATTCGCTTAATTTAAGTTCGGCCTGGACCCACAATTGTGGACCTCGAGGAGTGCCTAACACCTTCCCCCGAGGTAATTTGATCCCTTACCCGATCTCTGGTGATGCAAACTGGTTTATGACTTAATTGCTCTAGGTGTCCTAATGCACCTTAATCCGTTAGGTGGAGACTCTTCCAATCTCGTACCCAATCCCAAAAAGAAGGAGTTGTCCCAGAAATGTCGAAACCCAATTTTGCAAGAAAAAGAGGGCGCGACAAAAGTAATTACAAGTTATTACTGTATATGATATGTATGTGGGATGCGCGTGTATCTATCTCAATGATTATTAATTAATTTAAAAAATTTATTTAAATAATAAAATAAAAGTATAAGTTACTGAAGATGATCATATAAGTTAATAGTGTATAATAACTCAATAAATAAAGAAAGTCTCATAAAAATCCTCAATAATAAGTCAATAATTCAACTTAAATATATATATATTTCAATTTAATAATATTATAAATTTAATTTCACAAATTATCATGCTTCCTTTTCAGTTTCAGCAAGAACAAGTCCTTAAAAATCTAAATAGTGCTGAATGATAGAATTTAAAATATATATTCAAGCAACTAATAATCTACAGCTTTCATATGATCACGAAATCAAATTAAATAGCAATGAAAATTAAAAGATTAAAATTAAAATGATACTAAAGCAAGCTTGTGAGAGAATTTATAATTGAAATAGGACTCATCCATGACATATTTATTCCAGAGAATGACTTAGAATTAGATTTTTTTTTTAAAAAGACAGCCTCGTGCATAAGGCATCACATGTAATTTAAATGCATGATCAATATAAAGTGAAATTTTGATATTTTTAAAGTTCTAAATGTTAGGACTTTCAGTCCAAATAAGAAAAAATTAATAAACAAAAGTTTTATTCATTTTAAACTTCTAAAACTAATAAAAATTAAATGACTTATTAAAGAAAGTATTTTTATAATAATTAACATTAATTTGGAGGGACTTCAGATTTTTGTTTTGTTTATAAAGATCAAGTTTGAAATGTAAAGCTTTAGTTTTACTTTTAGTCTTTTGTTAGAGGTATTTTATTAAATATTCTATAATTAAAATATAATAGGCACATTATTTTTATTAATAAACGAAATGGGAAAACAAATGTGGTAAAAGTATGTTTGTGTTTTTTTACTTTATTTTAGTATGATTCTTTAAGGTAAAATTTCGGTAATTAATTTTGAAGTCCTATAAATTAGGACCAATACCTATTTTAAATAAGGAAATATTTGATATGCAAAATATAATTAATATTGATGTAACGACCCGGCCGGTCGTTCCGTGAGATTAGCCTCGTTTCTCCCATTTCTACTTTATCATATGTTGCTTAGCCTATTGTCACGGCCCAAAATCCCACCTTCGGCCGTGATGGCGTCTAACGTTGAACCCGCTATACAAGCCAATGTGTGCAGTTGAACTAACATGATAACACCGAATTAACAGAATAAGCTAAAAACAGTTCACCATTCTTAACAGCGGTAATATATAAAGCTTCAAAACTAAGTAAAGATAACATAATACAACGTCGCAATAATTCCCCAAAACCTGGAGTCACAAACTCACGAACTGTCTATAGGAATACTAAATACAAAGTCTGAAAGGAAATACATGACTGTCTCTGAGAACTAGAGGAAAGACAAGACGGAAATACAGGACTAGGGATAGGAGAGACGCCAAGGCCCACGAACGTCAGCGGTATACCTTGAAGCCTCTGGGATGGAACGAAGGTGACTCCCTCAATGTTGTCCACTGGGTCCGAGTGCGGGATCTGTGCAACAATAAGATGTGCAGTGTAGTATCAGTACAACCGACCCCATGTACTGAGTAAGTGCTGAGCCTAACCTCGGCCGAAGTAGTGACGAGGCTAGACTTGACAACAGACGTTAACCTATCCTATTCTACAACATATATCGTGGAAAACAAAGCAAAAGATAAACAGATACGTAGGGGGATACGGGAGCAGACAAAAGGGGTAATAAGTGAGATAGAGCAGTTAATTAAGTGCATAGGAACAGACAAGAAGACAATTTATCAGAAATATGCAAATGAAACAAATATAATGCCAGAAATGTAATAAATGGCACGGAATCACCCTTCGTGCTTTTACTCTCTTCCTCACAATGCAATGTACAATGTAAGATAACATGAATCATGGCACGACATCACCCTTCGTGCTTTTTCTCTCTTCCTGACAATGCAATGTACGATGTAAGATAACATGAATCATGGCACGACATCACCCTTCGTGCTTTTACTCTCTTCCTCACTATGCAATGTATCATGTATGGCAATGTAAATCATAGCACGACATCAACCTTCGTGCTTTTAAATATAAATCATGGCACGGCATCACCCTTCGTGTTTTTACTCTTTTCCTCACTATGTAATATATGATGTAATCAATGTAAATCATGGCATGGCATCACCCTTCGTGCTTTACACTCTTCCTCACCAATGCAATGAAAATTATCAAAATGGCAAGGAATGCAGCATAGTGGAATCACAAATCGTAATCACCCGACAAGGGGAGAATATCAGTCATTATCATAACAAATTTCCTGGCACGGGTCTCAGCTATAACCAACCTTTTCAAGTATATCCTTTACAGTTGGGTCCTCAATAGGACCATTACATCACAAGTTCATCAACGAGGATTTTCAACAACAATCAACTTCCAAGTAGAGATAAGTTCATATTATAACGAACATGGAAGTAATAATAAGATTTCTATCGACAATAGACTCACGGGCATGCTTGACACACAATGCATAGGTACTCGTCACCTCACCTATGCATTGAACATGATAAACACTTAACACATAGCATACAATACCTATTCCCTCACCAAAGTTAGGCAAGACACTTACCTCGGGTCCAAAAATAGCAATCAAGCCTCTAACACCGCCTTTCCTTTTGAATTCAACTCCGGAACAACAATATCTAGAGATAATTAACTTATTAACATCAATAATGACTCATTAATACAATCCCATAGCCTAAATATACAATTCCTAGCATTCTTCCAAAAATACCAAAATTCGACCTCGGGCCCGCTTGGTCCAAACACGAGGCTCGGACCAAAACCCAATCACCCATACCCCCACGAGTTAAGATATATGATTTGTTTTGAAATCCGACCCCAAATTGAGGTTGAATTACTCAAAATCCCATAAACCCTAGCTCTACCCAAATCCCCTAATTTCTACTTTGTTTTCATGATTTTAGGCCTAGATTCTAGTGATTAGTTGACGAAAGTGAGAGGAAATGATGTTAAGAGCACTTACCTATGGAGCTATGGTGATGGAGGTCTTGAAATTTCGCCTAAGGAGAGTGGGGAAAAAGGTGGGTTGAGAAAAGTGGTGAGAATCCCGTAATGTTTCTGTTTTTAAGGCATTATAATGACTGGGCAAATTTACTCTACGCGATCGCGGAAAGGGAGTTGCGATCGCGGAGAGTATTGGGTTTTAGACTTACGCGATCGCGAACAAGGGACAACAATCCGGGAATACACTCGAGTCTCATATTTTCCCACGAACCCTCCGGGACCGTCAAATCACAGGTCCGAATCCGTTTACCAAAAATGTTGACCAAAGTCAACTTTATTCCATTAATTATCATAAATTCAACAGTTCAACACATTTCCACATAAAAACTTCCCGGCTACGCGCTCGGGCTGTGCATGCACATCGAGGTGAGATTAACGGAGGCTTTCGGGCCTTGAAACACAGTTTTTGCTAAATTATACAAGATGGCCTTTTGGGTCATCACAATCTCCACCTCTAAAACAATCGTTCGTCCTCGAATGGACATAGAAAAGTACCTAAAACGGGGAAAAGGTGGGGATAACGGCTCCGCATTTCGGGCTCGGACTCCCAAGTAGCTGCCTCAACAGGCTGACCTCTCCACTGAACACGAACCGAAGGATAACTCTTCGATCTCAATTGTTGCACATGCCGATCTAATATGGCTACCGGATCCTTCTTATAAGACAAATCCTTGTCCAACTGGACACCACTGAAGTCAAGTACATGAGATGGGTCCGCAATATACCTCCGGAGCATAGACACGTGAAATACTGGATGTACGGCTGACAAACTAGGTGGCAAGGCAAGTCTGAAGGCCACCTCTCCTACTTTGTCCAGAATCTCAAATGGAACAATGTACCTAGGGCTCAACTTGCCCTTCTTTCTGAATCTCATCACGCCCTTCATGGGCGACACTCGAAGAAATACCCGGTCTCCTATCATAAATTCCAAATCTCGAACTCTGCGATCCGCATAACTCTTCTGCCTGGACTGAGTTGTACGAAGTCTATCCTGAATGATCTTCACCTTGTCTAAGGCATCCTGGACTAACTCGGAACCCAACAATCTAGCCTCTCTCGGCTCAAACCATCCGACTGGAGACCGACACCGTCTACCATACAACGCCTCATAAGGATCCATCTGAATGCTCGACTGATAGTTGTTGTGGTGGGAAAACTCAACTAAAGGCAAGAACTGGTCACATGAACCTCCAAAGTCAATAACACAAGCTCCCAACATATCCTCCAAAATCTGAATAGTACGCTCGGACTTTCCATCCGTCTGAGGATGAATAGCGGTGCTCAAATCAATATGGGTGCCCAACTCTCACTGAAATACTCTCCAGAAATGGGAGGTAAACTGAGTACCTCGGTATGATATAATGGATATGGGCACACCATGCAGTCTAACAATCTATCTCATATAGATCTTTGCCAACTTCTCTGCTGAATACGAAACTGATACTGGAATGAAGTGCGCTGACTTGGTCAGCCTATCCACAACGACCCATATTGCATCAAACATCCTCNTGGGTCTCTAGGTCTCGTACTTAACCTGCTGATAGTTCAAGCACTGAGCTACATAAGCTACAATATCCTTCTTCATTTTACGCCACCAATAATGCTTCCGCAAGTCCTGGTAGATCTTTGCTGTGCCCAGATGAATGGAATATCGGGAACTGTGGGCCTCCTGTAGTATCAAATCACGAATACCATCTACATCAGGTATACAAATCTGTCCTTGAATCCTCAAAACTCCCTCAACATCAATCGTAACATGCTTGGCATCTCCGTGCCTGAATCTATCTCTAAGAACACATAAATGGCGATCATCATACTGCCTGGCCTGAATACAGTCATATAAGGAAGAAGGGGCTATGGTATGGGCCAAAACACTGCCAGTCTCAGAAACCTCCAA
>ML354474.1:0-22245 GCA_005239505.1 Nicotiana paniculata
ATTTCCTCCTTTGAGACTTTCAAGTGAAAGGAACTGTTCCATGTTCCCAGTCATAAGCTTTGAGCAGCCACTATCCAAGTACCAAATCTGGATGCCTTCTCTCACTTGAACCTACAAAAGGAATCAAAGGTTAGTCTTAAGAACCCAAACTAGTTTGGGTCCTTTTCTATGAGAGAATGGATGAATCAAATTTTTCCTGGCCCAATTTGGCGGCCAATTTTTCCCTTTTACAAACCTCTCATTTTTTCGACTGGCCTGCTTTTTTGCAGTACACTCATATTTGTAGTGTCCAGTCTTACCACAATGGGAGCAGATTTTATTCTCAGGAAGAGTGAGATACTTGTTTTTAATTCCACTTGGGCAATTGACTTCCAAATCCAATCCCTCTCCTGGTTCTACTATGATTCTCTTGAAGCCATATCAGGGTGTCAGAATTTATTCCATTTACAGGTTCGATCTAATTCATGTTTGACTTTGCCAAGTTGTTCATTAAGAGTTCTTATTTGTTCGTCCTTGGCATACATCTTATCTTTTAATTTTCCTATGTTTTCTTCTAACATGATATGATAATGATCAACAACCTTTTTATTTGATCCTAACTTTAGCTTTAAGTTTTTCAGATTTTAGTTCTAGAATCTCAGTTTCAAGAGGATGAACCTGGTTCAACAAGTCAGTGTTTTTCTTTTCAGATTCACTGACTCTTGATTTCCAGGTTTATGCATTTTGTTTTTAGCATTGCACATTATTTAGATAGTTGGTCCTTCTCTTTGGTTGTTTCCTCAGAATCATATATGAAATCAAGTAGAAACTCAGAGATTTTTTCCTTAGGAACTTTACTTTGTTTTTAAGATGAGAGATACTTACCTTTGGTTCTTCATGTGATTCCTTTTCAGATTCTCCAATTTCCATGAGCGCCTGATCTTCAGTCTCCCCATATTCTGATTCTTCATCTGAACTTTCCCCCTAAGCAGTAACCATAGCCTTTGTTGTGGTTATCTTGGGTTGAATCTGTTCCTTCTCTCATATCTTTCCTTTTTCCACTCTACTTCCCACTGAGGACAGTTTTTAATGATATGGTCAGTCTTACCACGTTTATAGCATCCCTCGTTGGTTGGTCTTTCTGGAGCCTTTGCTTTGTTGTAGTTTCCTCCTCTAGAGATGACTTTCTTCCTCATGAGAAAGTTTTTGAATTCTTTGGTGATCATGACCATCTCATCATCTTCCGGATCTGCTCCCTCAGTGATTCTTAGGGCTAGAATCCTCTCCCTCTTTGGACCATCCATCTTCATTATCTGCCTTCTCAGTTCATAGGCAGTGAGGTTTCCAATTAGCTCATCCAATATGAGGGTTTCCATATTTTTAGATTCCTGGATAGCAGTGATTTTGCTTTCCCAAGAAATAGGCAAGACCCTTATTAGGATCTTTTCATCCTTGTCCTCTTCAAGAATGATTCTTCCAAGAGACTTCAGTTCATTAGTCAAGGTTGTGAACCTTGTGTACATCTCTTGAATAGTCTCTCCTTCTTTCATAGTGAGGTTTTCATACTGAGAGTAGAGTAGATTACCTCTTAACCTTTTTACCTGAGGTGTTCCTTCATGGGCTACTTGCAAGGTGTCCCAAATATCTTTGGCAGTGGTGCAGACTTGGATTCTGCTGTACTCGTCTGGACCTAGTCCACACACTAGCCACTTTTTGGCCTTTGCATTCTTCTACCATTTCTTTAGATCCTCAGCAGTGCAATCAACTCTTGNTAAGTGGTGCACTCATCTGTGGTGCACTCATCTTGATCTTCTCCAAGGTGTTAGCCTTTCAAGGATAACCTGCTCTAATACCAATTGGCATTTTAGACTTCAATACCACACAAGAAGATAGGTTACTTTGTGTGGTACCCAATTTTCGAGTGCTGTCTCAGTGGAAGAACCTGGTTCTTCTTGGTGTTCCAACTGCTACTGTTGCGGAATAATAAAAAGCAGTAAAGTAAAAACACAGAGATTTTTACGTGGAAAACACCTGGCTCAAAAGGTGAAAAAACCACGACCTACTCCTCAGTAGGATTTGCTCAACTCTTCACTAAAAACTCTGAGCCAAACGGACTTACAAAATAAACTCTTTTGTAATCCTAGGACTAACTCTAATCCCTTTGTAGTAACTAGCCCCTAGCTAATTTCTACACACCTCAAGTTAACTCTAACTTGAACAATACGTACCTATTACAATTGCTTCTATGAAAGCTGAAAGATACAATATTAAAAACTCCTACTACAATCAACTAGACTCAATAATCAATCAGATGGAACTGGTTCTTCTAGTTGAACTATAGCCTTTGCATCGCACAATGATTCTGCTAGCAAAAATAACTCTGAGAATTTTTCTTTCAGACTTTGATTCACTTCAGCTTTGTGCGTGTTGAATTCCAACAGAAATACATCAAGTATTTATAGAGTCTGTCGTCGAGCTTGTCTTCCAATTCTAGTTCAACTCTACCTGGGTGAACCAATTCGAACCAAACTCAACGTCCTTTCTTTGTTACTTTCCTTGCTAAATTCGACTTCAATTAATTAGATCAGTTTGCAACCTTTTCACATTAGGAGAAAATATCTTGGTTCATTGATATTTCATATTCAAAACATCTCTTAAGCATATACGGTTCATCTGCCAGCTAGTCAGTCCAAGATGTGTGCTCTGATGGACCTGGTTCAACTGGTAAGCCTTTTGTCAATCTTCAAAACTATGCAGTGACATGGGTCAACAAATAGGATCCATTCGGGAAGTCAAATATCCCGAGTGGTTAGCCAATGTAGTCGTAGTTCCCAAAAAGGAGAACAAACTTAGAATGTGTGTAGATTATAAGGACCAGAATAAAGCATGTCCGAAATATTCTTTTCCTTTGCCTAACATCGATCGAATGATCGATGCTACGGCTGGCCACGAGATACTTACTTTTCTCGATGCCTATTCTAGGTACAACTAAATCCAGATGGACCCAGAAGACCAGGAAAAAACTTCTTTTATCACTAAGTATGGAACTTACTGCTATAATTTAATGCCCTTCGGGCTAAAAAACGCGGGGGCTACATATCAACGCCTAGTTAAAAAGATGTTTAAATAACAAATAGGAAAATAAATGGAAGTTTACATTGACGATATGTTAGTTAAGTCCCTGCGCGCAGAGGACCATTTGACTCATTTTCAGGAGACATTCGAAATCTTAAGGAAATACAATATAAAGCTTAACCCCGATAAGTGTGCTTTCAGGGTCGGCTCGGGCAAATTCCTCGGCCTTATGGTGTCAAATCGGGGAATTGAGATTAATCCCGATAAGATCAAGGACATCGAGGATATCAATGTCGTGGATAGTGTAAAAGCCGTTCAGAGGCTAACCAGACAGATAACCTCCCTAGGCCAGTTCATATCAAGGTAGTCAGATCGGAGCCATATGTTCTTCTCCTTACTTAAAAAGAAAAATGATTTTACATGGAATTTAGAATGTCAGCAAGCGTTGGAGGAATTGAAATAGTACCTATCGAGCCCACTTTTGCTCCACACCTCAAAGGAATATGAGAAACTATACCTATACTTTGCAGTGTATGAGATTGCGGTCTCGAACTAGCTAAAAACTTGGAAGCGGAAGTCATCGAAGCTAAATATGACTCGCTACTGGTAGTTAACCAGGTAAACGGAACCTTCGAAGTTCGAGAGGAAAGGATGTAGAGGCACTTAGACAAATTGCAGGTCACCTTACACCGCTTCAAAGAATGGACCCTGCAGCATGTACCTCGAGAACAAAATACCGAGGTCGATGCACTTGCCAACTTGGGATCGTCGGTCGACGAAGACGAAATCAGCTCGGGGACTGTCGTCCAACTCTCGAGGTCTTTAATCAAGGAAGAGCATGCCAAAATCAATTCTACAAGCTTAGCTTGGGATTGGAGGAAAAAATACATCAAATATTTGAAGAACAGGAAGCTGTCGTCGCATCCCAAGGAATCGAGGACCTTACGAACTATAGCCGCTCAGTTCGCATTAGACGAAGATGGAACGTTATACATAAGGACGTTCGATGGTCCACTGGCAGTATGCTTGGGGAAGGGAGATACTAACTACGTTTTGCGAGAAATCCACTAAGGCACTTGTGGGAACCATTCTGGCGCCGAGTCACTAGTTCGAAAGGTCATCAGATCAGGATACTATTGGGATAGAATGGAGAAAGACTCTAAGGAGTTCGTTTGAATATGCGACAAATGTCAAAGGTTTTCACCAATGATTCACCAACCCGGTGAACAGCTTCACTCGGTCCTATCCCCATGGCCATTCATGAAATGGGGAATGGGCATCGTCGGTCCTCTACCATCGACTCTAGGTCAATCTAAATTCATATTATTTATGACTGACTATTTCTCTAAATGGGTTGAAGCACAAGCCTTCGAGAAAGTTAGAGAAAAGAAGTTATCGACTTCATATGGGATCACATTGCATGTCGATTAGGGATACCTGCGGAGATAGTGTTTGATAATGGCAAACAATTCATCGGCAGTAAAGTAACAAAATTCCTCGAAGATCACAAAATAAAGAGGATACTATCGATGCCATATCACCCTAGTGGAAACGGACAGGCCGAATCAACAAATTAAACTATCATCCAAAACTTGAAGAAAAGGCTAAACGAAGCCAAAGGGAAGTGGAGAGAAAAATTGCCCGAGGCTATGGGAATATCGGACAACATCGAAGTCCAGTGCAGGAGCAACTCCGTTTTATTTAGTCTATGGCTCCAAAGCCTTAATACCTGTCGAAGTCGGAGAGCCCAGCGCCAGGTTTCGACATGCAACAGAAGAATCAAACCACGAGGCAATGAATACCAGCCTCGAATTGTTAGATGAAAGAAGAGAAGGAGCACTCGTTCGAATGGCCGCGAAAAGCCAACAAATCGAGAGGTATTACAACAGAAGAACCAATCTTCGACACTTCAAAGTCGGGGACTTGGTCTTAAGGAAAATCACCATCAATACTGAGACCCTAATGAAGGGAAACTCGGTCCTAACTGGGAAGGACCCTATCAAGTCCTCGACATCATCAGGAAAGGATCGTACAAGCTTGGAACAATGGACGGCGAGACATTGTCAAATAATTGGAACATATCACTCCTTAAGCGATATTATTTCTAAGGTATGGATTTTCTCATTTTTCATTTACTTAAATATTTGAAACTAACTTGTTGTAGGTATCCGGTCCAAGAAATCGAGACCTTATTTTTTTTTTTTTAGCAAAACCACTAGGCAGGTGCCTAGGGCTATTTTATTAATAATAAAATCAAAAATGAACCACATAGGATGAGTACAAATAAGGGGGACAATAGACTAGTTGTGTTGCCACTATGCCTTAGCTATATAATCACTCATCTGCGCCTCATATTGCCCTTATGGCAGCCTCATGTAGAGGAGTCATGATGTAGCTGCCAGCAAAGTCTCACGAGAGCATATAATCTCATAGCCATTTGGATATCTTTCCAAAGGCATATGACTAGAGCAACACAAACTGCGCTAAACCTTACCTTACTAATCCTATTGAGGCAAAGAAAAAGCCTCACTTACTAACATGCATGTAAAAAGAAAGAACTAGCTAGAACTAGATATTCTATGATCATCACAGAGTTTATAACATACTCTGTGATGATATTACATAGAACTATGCTAATTTGATGGTAGAATAAGAAAATGTAAGAAAAACAATACTGCTCCCTCTTCTCTAATGTTGTGAAATCTTCAATTTGTAGACTCTTGAAGTCTTCCTCATCCCTTTTCAAAATGTATTCAAACTTCATGCTTTCCTCTTTGAACGATTGGACTTTGTAGACGTAGTTTGGATGGCTTGCTTTTGTTTGGCAACTCTCATCGGAAGTCGCCTTATGTTTGCATCTTCATGTACCTTTCCATCCCAACTTTTGTCCCTTGTATGATATTTATTGCGTTGTCCACTATGCATTGGGGATAGATCACCTTTTCTTAATGCCTCTACCCGACATTGTTGTAACATTGCATCTTCCTCACCTTCTTCATAAATATCTCTCCCCAAATTTAAAGGTACCAGTTCTTGAGATACCAAAGCATTTCCATCCTTTTTAGTGACCAATGTTGTCTTATTTTGGCTCTTGTTCACCCTTCCAGTACTAACAACTTGAGTTGTATTTAGCAGGTTTAGGGTTGTGGAACTTACCAATGCATCGAGCAATTTTTTTCCTCTATCGAAATAGCTGGTATCCTTGCATCCTGTTGATGATGTCCATCAGTTGTTACAGCTCCTGGATTCTGCTGTCCAGAATTTACACCAGCTGAAGCCATTAAATGTTGCTGCTGCTGCCCAGATATTGCCTTCACACTCGACCTAGCTTTAGTGTTGTTTGTTCTTTCACCTTGCTGCTTAAAATTGGAGTTGAAGTCTGGAGTTTTCACATTTGGACTAGTTGGTGAAACTTCCTCATCACCACTACACCTCTCACCATCAGAAAAATCCTCCACAAAATCAACCCCCAAGTCTTCTTCATCATCATATTCACGTTGATCATCCCATATCTTAGAGTTACTTACCATCTCCCTCACATTTGCTTTAATGATATCATTATTGTTTCCTGTGGATAACACCATCTGTCCATGATCACCACCATGCTCACCACAAGACTCAAACGACTGTGATGGTACTTCAAATACGGATGTATTTAATGTAACCAATGGGTGATTAACTATATTATTGACCATCATTGCATTCTGGGCTTCTCTAATAATTTGTTCCACATGAGGGCTTGAGAATTGCAGTGTTGGGCTATTTGAACTATGTGCTTGCTTAAAGTACGCGTTGCACTCTTTTTTTCTTAGACCAGTTTTTATCCCAAATGGGTTTTTCCGGCAAAGTTTTTACCGAGGAAACAACTATGTGCTACCTATGGATAATTCAAAAGTATCCAAGGCTTATTTTCAATCAACCTCGAATACTGGGGGGCATCACCCTCGGATGTTATGTAAATGGGTCTCGATAGGAAGAATTTTGTAATGGACCAAACGGTCGAATGAATCGTGTCCATATAGATTAGTCGAGTCCCGACAAAATATATGTATGCATGTATGAATAATACAAAGAAGCACTCTCTTTTTTCTCAAACATCTTGTGTTTGAATTAGAATTTCTATTATACGAGTCATGTGCTTATGATCTATTGTGCAAAACTAACACTTGCGAAAAATGGCCCAAGGGCCAAGTGCAAGCATACCTCGAACGCTCGGGGACTACCTACTCGAGCTATCTAAGTTCAAAATCATAAGACCTCAAAGAGGCATCCCTCGATATATAGGTCAAGGCCATCACACTCGGGGACTAATATTTTGAAAAAGTTCGAAATGTTATCGGGAAACAAGTCCAAGAGACGTACCCAAAGGCTACGGCCATATTAAAGACTACGGTCATATAAAAGGGCTACAACCTAAATAATGCGTCTTGGAGACGTCCGACTTCCGCCATAAACTAAAGGCCTTCAAATACTTTGAAAAATCGGTTAAATAAGGCTACCTTCGGCAAAGCGAATGAAAAAGGGCTTCGATAAAATCATCCCTCAAAAAATTTAAAGGCTTCGATAATATCAGCCTTCGAAAAATCCTCAAGAGGTATTAGATTATCTTAACACAAAAGAGTTAAAAAAAATTGGGCTCCAATCGCTGAACCGTCGAAAAATCCAACGGGTACAAAATCACATGCTAAGGCATAAAGAAAATTTCACTAAGTCTTTTAACCTAAAAGAGGGAAAAATTATAGCCGTTTTTAGAGGCCAAATTGGCCCAACTTAAAGAGCCTAAGAGTTGACCTAAAAGAGCCTAAGGGCCTATTTAAAGAGCCTAAGGGCCGATCTAACAAGCCTAAAGGCCAATACAATTAGAGTTCTAGACCTCGCTCTCACTCAATTCAAACCCAAGGGTTCGGTTATTATGAGCTTAAACAAACGATTAACTACAACTCAAAGATTCACATAAAAGGTATAGTGATGAGCTCAAAAACTTAACAGTCATTGACAAAAACCTAAGGGTCTACCCTATCCTATAAAACTATTCGAGCTTGTTTATTTGAGATAACTCATCTGCCAATTCGAAACAATCCATCCCCGATACGAGTTCTCAAATAAGTTTCGGACTCGGGGACGTGCCTTCGTAACTCGGGGACTTGCCCTCGAAAACACAAAAAACCTAAGGGTTTATTTCGATCACGAGTTGAACTAATCCAATGCGAACTTTTCAACGAAGGCAATTAAACATACAAAGGCATGAAGAAAAACTAATGAAGGCATCAAAGAAAAATTCCTCATTATATTGAAAAATATATGTACAAAGGGCCAGTCAGGACCTTGCAAAAGAAAAAAGAAAATGAAGTTACAATCTAGTTATGATCGGGGCTAGTTCCCTCAATACCGGCCTCCTCCCGAGCAGCTTCCCCGAGGGCATGTTCTTCAGCAACCTCACCTCCGTTTTCTCCACTTCCGGACCTGCCTTCATCATCATCATCATCGGAGAGACGAGCTGCCTGGCTTCGGCCTCGAGCTCTTTTGCCCGAGCAATGTCTTCGGAGAGGTCAAAACCTCGAGCGTGGATTTCCTCGAGGGTTTCCCTCCTGGATTGGCCCTTCGCCAAGTCACTGGTCCACTACTCCCGATTGGAAGCCTCCCTCAGCTGGGTTTGAACAACTACAACGTCATCCCTGTCACACCTCCTTTTTCCCGAAGGAGTGGGGATAAGGGAGTTTTTTCCAATTAAAGTGACATTATTCGGATTTGGGATTTATTATTATTTCAGAGTCGCCACCCGGATTTTTGACGATGTTTCGGGACACCGTTTTATTGAAATCCCAAACCGAGGAAATTTAGACTCTGTTTTAAGTTGTCTGCGACCAGAAATCCGAGTAAGGAATTCTGTTAACCCGGGATAAGGTGTTAGGCATTCCCGAGTTCCGTGGTTCTAGCACGGTCGCTTAACTATTAATATTTGGCCTAAATTATCCGATTATTTATGTGTTTTAGCCTATTGTGCATTTAACCTTTTTAAATTTTAGCCGTTTTTGATATTTATGGATTTATCTTGAAAACAAGTCACGAGAACGTGCACTTTCCTGCTTTTGGACATGTTACAATTACGCCACATGAAATGCACCCGCAATTGCAACACGTGATTTTAATATAGTTTTAAGTTGAAGTCGGGGACATGAGTTGTCACACCCGAGTGTAGATTACGTAGTCAGGACTATGGTAGTGACGGTTTTATAATGCCTATTTGAGGTGATGTTCGGTTATTCTTCATGTTTTCTATTTGAAGGAGCATTTTAGTTTTAAGATCAATTAGGACGTTGATGGATTTATCTTGGACAAGTTACAATGGCGTACACTTGTTGTTTTTGAGCATATGGAAAACACGTCACATGAAATGCACCCGTGGTTGCTATGTGCATTTTTATTTATTGTTTGGAGTTGAGGGTCGGGGGCACGAGTTGCCACTCCCGAGTATGGGTTATGGTAATCTTGGAATAATATTTGATTATTTACCAAATTTCAAACTAAAGGAAGTATTCTTCAACCTATAGTATGTGTAGAAGATTGTTTAAGCCTAAATTCACTTAGTCTAAAGGACGAACATTTGCGCTATGGCCGCATTTTAGCGCAACTCAACCATTTAACCCTTTGGTCAATCCTAATTGTGGCTAGTTATAAAAGAGATAAAACTATATAATTCTATAAAAGTAAACATGCCAACACATGGAGTTATACAAGAGATTCAACAAATTACTAAGTTACAAGTTACACATTTAAAAAGTCAAGTGCATACGTTTAGCTATAATAGAATATTGAATTAACGATTTTCATCAACTTCAGGTGGACTAGATACATGCCTTCATATGTATTGAGTCTTGTTCGATAGCGTTTATACATTTATTGTTGTGAATTCAGAAAGTTTGAAAGATATGAGATGAATTGAAAGAGTTTTGGATCACATATTCATGTTTTGTCTATTTTTCGAAAGTCATAAAATCTGGAATGATTATTTTCCAGAATCTTAGTAAATGTTTACAAAGAGACTGATCTGAACAGGAACTCATACGAAATGCCTTTAAATAGCAAAATCTATATTTCTATATTTCGAAATTCAGTACAGGTAAATTAAACAATTTTAAGATAGATCACACGGGTTTTTTTAAGGAAAAGAGAACTGTATTGGGCCATTTTCAGTAAATTGGATCGGCTTTGAGAGAATTTCATATTAGTAAGAAACAGAGAAATAAAGCTAAATGCTAATTTAGAATATCTAGTTCATATTTACAAACCATAAAGTCTGTAGAGACAATTACATGGCTATTTACTATGAAATACAATTTCCTAAAAAAAAACTAAATAAATAAACTGTCAGCTGCTGCTCCTGTGCAAGCTAGCAGCACTTCGTAACCCCAAACCAGTATTTTCATAAACTTTCTCCAAAAAAAAAAAGTGAGTAGAATATTTATGCATTTTTTTTTGGAGAGAATCTGACCATTAGGAGGTCAGACCTGCTCCCTTAATGCAACTCAACTAGGAAACTAAACCATATTTTAAAATTAAACTTCAAGGAGTTCACACATATCAGGAAAGATTCAATAGATTTACCAACATTTTTTACACAAGATTTATCTCTTTTTATAAGCTAACAAGAGAGAAAATTGACTAAAACATCAAGAACACCAACTAGCATTCGCAACACCACATCCTCAGATTTACATATAAACAAAAAGAAAACTCAAACACAAAACAACAGATTTACACAACAACATAGAACAGAAGTTCATATTTGAAATTTCATGTATAATAAGGTGTTACATACCTCAAAAGTGAAAAGAAAATAGCAGGGAGAGATCTGGACCAAATAAAGGTCCAAAAACTGGAAATTCAAAGCTCAGCAAACAGTAAACCAACCAGCCACAAACCAAAGTAAGAAACCCAGGAAAAAACAACCACTTGAATACCCAAAAACTCGAGTAAAAATCAGAAATGAAACCCAGTTCTTCAAAGGAAGGAATCACAGCTACAAGAAAGATCAAGTTCTAAACTACTCTTTGCACTCATTCTGTTGTGTATTTGTTTCTGGTTTTTTTTCAAGGTAATGAAGATGTAATTTCAGACCTTAAAGTGGGTAAAAATCTATTTTCCAGAGGTGAAAAGGTTTCTAGTGTGTGTAACAATTTTTGGTAAAATCTGTGCAGAGAACTTTCTCAAAAGCTATGTGTATTTCCAGATCTTTCAGTAGTCAAAAAAGTGTATTTTTTCAGTCATCAAAAAGTGCGTTTAGTGGTAAAAAGTGTGTGTATATATAGGGGTTTTAGGATAGGATATTCTCAGCATATTCTTTATCCAATAAGCTGAAAATAGTACAATGCAGCTGTCAACCCTATCTTTTTGGGACAACTGCACCTATTCTAGAAAATTCTAGCCCTTGAAATTACCTTTTTAACCCCAAAAAATCTGATTTCCTTATTCTTGAAGGTTCTTGGGTTGTTACACCCAAGATTCCTTTAGCTAAAAATCGTATACTACCCCTTAAAGTCTATAGAATTACCTTTTAGGTAATTAAGGTTAAGGTTAATCGGGGTTATTTATTAACTTGGGTTAGTTGATCCTATAACTTACTTTAATTAATTAAACCTAATTAGTTATTCTTAACTAGGATTAGGACTTAGTTAGCTATTACAAAGTTATCACTTGAATTAGATTAACCTTGATTTGGACTTGGGTTATTAATTAAAGGACTTTATGTGACTAATTAATTGTTCTAGGACTTATATAAAAGAAGTGATTTATCTTAATTAGAAATTAGGACTTAGTTAATTAAGGGACTTAATTCCTAACTAATTTTTAGACTTGTTCAGGAATTAGGTTAATTAGGTGTTGGCTAATCCTAACTTAGTAAGTTATACTAAGACTAAACCCTTAATGAAATTAGAAGGCTAGTCTCTTTTAGGAAGTTAGGTTAGATAATTAGCTTAATTAGTTANTTCATAATTTCATCAAAGGAAAAATAAGTGGAACATATTAACAATGATTATCAGAAAAATTCTAACAACTAAACATGATTGTCAAGCACATTAAATGGCATGTATGGAAACAGATTTTAGAATCTAAACTAAACATTGATGAAACATGGACAGATTAACAAAGAATGGACAAAATAGTAACCTAAAAGAATGAACAAAATAGTGATACACATATATGACTATATTTGGAAAATTAATCTGATAAATTAATTCTTAGAAATTAAACCAATTAAAAAAATGAGTGACATACACGGATGAGACAGTAGCACGAGAACATGGACTAAACAGTGATGGTTTTAATTAGAAAAAGAAACAAAAACAAAATAAAAAAAAACAGATAGAAAAGGAAGGGGGGGATACCAGCGGGAGTGGTTTCAGTGGACTCCGGCGAGCTCGAAAGAGACTCTAACTCGCATGAATCGATGGCTCTTGTCAAGAGCCTTCGACTCATGTGAGTTTGAGTCATAGAGTCATGGAAAATCGACTTTTCAAGGTTTAGTTTTTTTTTGGATTTTCAGATTTGACATAGGTCGAAATAGAGTGGTTCTTTGGGAAAACTAAACCTAGGAGGTGACTGGGGAGGTGAAGGAGGTTGGAGGGTGAAATTTTGGGGTCGATTGGTGGAGATTCGCCGCCGGTAGGCTATTTACGGCCGGCGGAGGTGGTGAGTGTTTCAGAGCGGCTAGGGTTTGGTCTAGGGAGAGAGACGAGAGAGTTGGGGGGGGGGTGTTCTGAGGGGTAGGAGTCCGTTCGGACACTTATATTGTTTAGAGGGGGGGAGTTTGGGAGCCGTTGGATCAAATCGATCCAATGGCTGGGACTGGAGGGTACAAAACGGGTCGTTTGATTTATAGCTGGGGCAGGCCAGGTTTAATGATTTGGGCCTGGGTATTAGGAGGGGGATTTGGGTTTAGGGAGATGGCCCAACCAATTTTTGCCCTCTTTTAGCAAACCTTATTAAAATTTCTAAAAATATATTAATTAGTTATAACCTAGTTTATAAAATTATAATTTAACTAATGAGTGAATCAAAGAGTGAAACCATTTATTTAGTACCCATAATTATTTAAAGAATTTTTTTTGTAATTTTCTTAGTAAAAATGATTAAATTATGCAACTAATTATCAAGAACCTAATTATGCCAAATAAGAAAAATTTTAAAATGTTTTTGTTATTATTTTATATGTTATAAATTTTAAAAGATGAATTGTGATCATACAATGCAAATAATTCACAAATAGACACTGAAATTCAACAAAAATCCATAAAATTAATTTACTCATCCAATTTTGTAGGAGTATTTAGTAGGTGAAAAGTTACATGCTCACTGCTGCCCCTCTTTGCTCGGAAACACGAAGATTCTTCGGGCAAAGACAAAGTGAGCAGTTACGAACAACTTTTACCTGTTTAAATACTCCATGTGAAGCATTTTTTTAAAATTTTTGACCGAACCCTACTTCAAAGGTTGCCTACATATCCTTGGCTATAAAAGAATCATGTCAGTGTAGTTCTGGAAGTTTTGGTAGCTGGGATTACTGGGTACCTGTGATTTTTCTGTGGTTGCTTCTGTTACTGCTGCTGATCTCCTTATTACACCAAAGCAATAAAATGAAAGACTAACTAAACCTATCAACTGCTAGTTACAAGATTCCTATCTAAAATTTGGTCTTGAGTCTTGATCTTTTGGATGACTCTGACCTGGATCTTGATGCTTGTTAGCCGCAGGTGCTGGTTTCGTCTTATCATTCCTCAGATCAAGGCAGGATATACTGGACAGATGACTTCAATCTTGCTCTGAATAGTCCATATCTTCCCCGTTTCTGCGCTTTTGGATTCAGTCTTCTCTTTCTTCTTTTGTTTTATTATTATTTTTTGATCGAAACTTCTTCTTTTGGTCGTCTCGAGTTCCAATGTCCTAAAATTGTAATCTGCACGAAAATCAAAACAAACGAACGAAATTTTCTGTCCCAGTTTTCACTAGGAAAAGTTCATGAGTTATTGTAAGGAAATTCTACATTATTTTGTTATTGAAAGCGGTGAAAATCCGGGAGCAGTGCATCCGGAGTTATTGCAGAATAGGGAGTGGATACCCTAAATCTCAAAGCAAAATCCACTGGGGTGGCAAAATAAAATCAACTAGGGATTGTATACCCTATGCTGGAAAAAAAAGCATCAATTAGGGAGTGTATACCCTTAATTAGAAAAGCAAAACATCAATTAGGGAGTGTATACCCTTAATTGGCATCGACTCGGGAGCGTGTGCACCTATATCGAGATAAGAAAATCAATTAGAGAGTGTATACCCTTAATTGGAAAAGAAAAGCATCAATTAGGGAGTGTATACCCTTAATTGGAAAATAAGAACATCAATTAGGGAGTATATACCCTTAACTGGAAAAGTAAAACATCAATTAGGGAGTGTATACCCTTAATTGGAAAAGCAGGACATCAATTAGGGAGTGTATACCCTTAATTGGCATCGACTAGGGAGTGTGTGCACCCGTGTCGGGACAAGAAAATCAATTAGGAAGTGTATACCCTTAATTGGAAAAGAAAAGCATCAATTAGGGAGTGTATACCCTTAATTGGAAAAGAAAAACATCAATTAGGGAGTGTACACCCTTAATTGGAAAAGCAAAGCATCAATTAGGGAGTGTATACCCTTAATTGGAAAAGAAAAGCGTCAATTAGGGAGTGTATACCCTTAATTGGAAAAGCAGGACATCAATTAGGGAGTGTATACCCTTAATTGGAAAAGCAGGACATCAATTAGGGAGTGTATACCCTTAATTGGAAAAGCAGGACATCAATTAGGGAGTGTATACCCTTAATTGGAAAAGAAAAGCGTCAATTAGGGAGTGTATACCCTTAATTGGAAAAGCAGGACATCAATTAGGGAGTGCATACCCTTAATTGGAAAAGTAAAACATCAATTAGGGAGTGTATACCCTTAATTGGCATCAACTAGGAAGCGTGTGCACCCATGTCGGGAAAAGAAAATTAATTAGGGAGTGTATACCCTTAATTGGAAAATAAAAGCATCAATTAGGGAGTGTATACCCTTAATGGGAAAAGCAGGACATCAATTAGGGAGTGTATACCCTTAATTGAAAAAGTAAAACATCAATTAGGGAGTATATACCCTTAATTAGCATCGACTAGGGAGCGTGTGCACCCATGTGGGGAAAAGAAAATCAATTAGGGAGTGTATACCCTCAACTGGAAAACAAAAGCATCAATTAGGGAGTGTATACCCTTAATTGGAAAAGAAAATCATCAATTAGGGAGTGTATACCCTTAATTGGAAAAGCAGGACATCAATTAGGGAATGTATACCCTTAATTGGAAAAGTAAAAGCATCAATTAGGAAGTGTATACCCTTAATTGGCCTCGACCAGAGAGTGTATACCCTTTGTCGGAAAAGGTGGAGCCAGGGTCTGAAGACCCTATACCACTTCAGGTTTGAGCTGTTTTCAAGACTTTTTTTTTTCCTGAATGAATGCGGGAAAGGTTTTTGGAGAAAACTTCTCTTTTGGAGTTGTTGCTGCAGAGTTGCTTTTAGCTCTTGCGCCTTTTCTCTTAGTTGCACCTGCTTTTTGCACGGTTTCTTTTGATCTGCACCTGTTTCTTATTTCAACAAAGAACAATTTGTTAGTTTGAAACTGTGGTTGGTTTTGCGGCCTTGATTTTCAACTACTTGATCTCAGTTCTTTTGACGAAGATCTCAACCACTTGCTTGCTTGCCGGGGATTGGGTTTCATCTCTAATCGGTCACGTGGGACCCAACATTTGACTTTATTTCGCCTCCGTAGGCCTTTCACTTGCTTTTTCCTTTTGGATTTTCCGAGTTTTTGGGGGAGTTTCGGCCCCTCAAATTCTGCTGCAATAGTTAGTCGCGTGGGACTTAACCTTTTCAACTTTTCTTCGCCTTCACTGGCCTCTCATTTCCGACTTAACTTTAAAGCATTTGGAGCACTTCGGCATTTCAACTTTGCGGAGAGGGTTAGCCACGTGGGACTTAATCTTTCACTTCAATCGCCTTTATAGACATTTATATTTGATTTTCTCCTTCCAAGAGTTTTATGTTTGAAGCATGGGCCGTTGCGGCCAGTCGGGGTCGACTCAATGCCCCTGATGAGGCTTAGTGCCCTTTGCATGTTGGCTTGCGTTAAACGAGAACTCTGTAAATCAGTTTTGCCATCTTTTCTTTGTTTTACCTTAGAAACAGAGTCAGGCTGAAAGGGATTGAAAGAGAATAACAAATAAATGGAGACAATGAATTTTGACAAGAAATATCCCTTTCGAGGAAGAGAAGAAGGACTTATCTGGAGTGTACGCGGCCTTCAATGAACATGACATGCGTCTTGGACTGGATGCCTGATCTATATAAACCATCTAACTCTCAGAAATTTGTCACAACTTTTAATCGAGAAACCTTGCCCCAGACCATATCGATATCAGTACACAAATCACCCTTTTTTCGATTAGCGGTGCCCTTTTCGGGTTTTCACCGACTAACCTCTCTTATTTCTCTTCTCGCCATCGCTCTGTAGTGCTCTTTGCGAGTTTTCACTAACAAGACTCTCTCATTTTTAATTTCTCTACTCGCCATCGCCTTATGGTGCCCGTGTGGGTTTTCACCGATAAGACTCTCTCATTTTAATTTCTCTGCTCGCTCGTGTTCGATCCAAGTAGCTGTATCTTCTAGTTTTGACTTTCCTTCGCCGATCGATTAGAAGGACTTGAACATGATTTGTGGGTAAAAAGAATTTGAATTGAATTACAACTTTGGAACTTTTCAGGCGAATCATTGTCGAATCTCAACACTTGGCCCAGCTTAAACTCTTGGGGAAATGTGGATTTTTATTTTGGTGTGACTGAACCCCAGGGAGAGGCTGCCTACGTATCCTTTCGAAATCAAGTCGAACGTAGTTCAGGGAAACATTTTTGTTTTGTTTTGATTTTTCTATTGATTTTTTTTCAATAACACTTTCGGGTTCCAAAGAGGGTAATCAAAGAAGGGTAACCGGCTCAAAGGGTTTGCAAAAGGGTTAATGGTGTTTGGGTAGCGAGGATACAACCTTCGTCATCTCAATCAGAGAACATTTAATACTATATGGAGGATCAAACATAGTTCCTTTTGACTGCATCTGCATTGACAACCGTTTCGGGGTCATTTCCTTCGATGTCCCCCAGGTATAACGCTCATTTTGGTAGCAATTTCCTTATAATGTATGGACCTTTCCAATTCGGGGTGAATTTTCCTTTCGCCTCTTCGTGGTGCGGGAGGATACGTCTTAAGACAAGTTTCCCCACTTCGAAGTTCCTAGGTCGCACTTTCTTGTTGTAAGCGCGGGCCATTCTTTGTTGGTACAACTGCCCGTGGCACACTGCGGACATCCTTTTCTCATCAGTCAGAGTTAATTGTTCCAATCGGGTTTTGACCCATTCATCATCCTCAATTTCTGCTTCGACAATAATCTGAAGGGAAGGAATTTCAACTCCTGCGGGTATTACAGCTTCAGTGCCATTAACCAATAGGTAAGGAGTAGCCCCAACTAACGTGCGCACGGTCGTGCGATATCCCAACAATGCAAAAGGCAGCTTCTCGTGCCGCTGCCTGGATGTTTGAATCATTCTCCTGAGAATTTTCTTGTTGTCTTTGTTTGCTGCTTCAACGGTGCCATTGGCTTTGGGCCGGTAAGGGGTGGAGTTGCAGTGTGTGATTTGGAACTGTTCACATACCTCCCTCATCAAGTTACTGTTCAGATTCGCGGCATTGTCGGTAATGATAGTTTTTGGGTACCAAAATGACAGATGATATTAAAATGCACGAAATCCACCACTGCTTTCTTAGTGACAACTTTGAATGTGACTGCCTCGACCCATTTTGTGAAATAGTCGATAGCAACAAGAATGAACCTATTCCCATTTGAGGCACTTGGCCCGATCGGCCCGATGACATCCATTCCCCAGGCAACAAAGGGCCAGGGTGCTAACATAGGATGTAATTTTGAGGGTGGTGCATGGATCAAATCGCCGTGTATTTGACACTTATCTGAAACAATCTTTCTCCATGGTCATCCAATAATACCCAGCCCGCAAGATTTTCTTTGCGAGGACGTCCCCGTTCATGTGAGGACCGCATACTCCTGAATGCACCTCGCTCATAATCCTTTCGGCTTCTTTGGCATCTACACATCTTAATAGATTTAGATCGGGAGTCGTTTTATACAGTAACTTCCCAACTTAGGAAGAAACTGCTGGCGAGCCTTCAGATGGTTCTCTTTTGGTCTCCGTTGGCCTGCTCTGGATATTCTTTTGTCTTCAAGAATCTTTTGATATCATGATACCATGGTTGGACGTAGGTTTCTACTTCGACCGTGTGGAAATAACCATGCCTTTCCTTGATTTGAATCTCCAACGGGTCGATGTGAACATTACCCGGATATGGCAGCATTGCAGCTAGGGTAGCCAGCGTATCGGCTAACTCGTTGTGGCACCGAGGAATATATCTGAACTCGACAGCTTTGAATCGTTTGCTAACATCTTCCACATGTTGTCTGTAGGGAAGGAGTTTAACATCTCAAGTTTCCCACTCTCCCTGAACCTGTTTGATGATCAAATCGGAATTCCCCATGATCAATAACTCTTCTACATCCATGTTAATGGAAATTTTCATAACCATTATACAAGCTTCATATTCAGCAGTATTGTTTGTAAAGAAGGAACGGAGGCGGGCCGTGGCATGATAGTGTTGTCCTGTGGGCGAAATCAAGATTTCCCCTATCCCAACACCTTTTGTATTGACTGCGCCGTCAAAGAACATTTTCCAGGTGTGGGTGTCTTCTGAGATTACTTCGACGGAATTGACTTCCTCATCTGGAAAATAAGTGCTCAAAGGTTGGTATTCATCATCAACTAGATTCTCAGCTAGATGATCGGCCAAGGCTTGAGCTTTCATGGTTGTGCGGGTGACATAGACAATGTCGAATTCTGTGAGCAGGATTTGTCATTTTTCTAATCTCCCGGTGGGCATTGGCTTTTGGAATATGTACTTCTGAGGATCCAGCCAAGTGATGAGGTAGGTGGTATAAGCTAACAAATAATGTCGGAGCTTTTGAGCAACCCATGTTAGAGCGCAACAAGTTCTTTCCAACAGAGTATACTTGGCTTCGTAGCTTGTGAACTTCTTGCTCAAGTAATATATGGACTTCTCTTTCTTCCCGGTTGTGTCATGCTGCCCGAGAATGCACCCGAAGGAATTTTCTAACACCGTCAGGTATAATAACAAAGGCCTCCCCAGTTCTGGCAGGACTAGCACTGGTGGATTCGACAAATATTCTTTGATCTTGTTGAAAGCGTCCTGGCATTCGTCTGTCCATTTGATGGCTGCATCTTTCTTCAACAGCTTGAATATAGGCTCACATGTGGATGTCAACTGAGCGATGAACCTGCTGATGTAATTCAACCTACCCAGCAGACTCATGACTTCCTTCTTGGTTATTGGAGGTGGGAGATCCCGAATAGATTTTATCTTTGTCGGGTCCATCTCGACGCCCCGTCGGCTTACTATAAACCCCAGTAATTTTCCGGATGGAACTCCGGAAGCACACTTGGCTGGGTTTAATTTCAGATCATATTTATGCAGGCGTTCGAAGAATTTCCTCAAATGCTGCACATGGTCACCTTGCATCCTGGATTTAATGATCACATCATCCACGTACACCTCAATCTCCTGATGCATCATGTCGTGGAATATGGCGGTCATGGACCTCATATAAGTTGCCCCAGCGTTCTTCAAACCAAATGGCATGACTCGGTAATAGTAGGTTCCCCAGGGTGTAGTGAAGGCTGTCTTTTTTGCATCCTCTTCATCCATCAACACCTGGTGATATCCAGCATAGCAATCGACAAAAGACTGTACCTCATGTTTGGCACAATTGTCAACTAGGATATGTATGTTTGGCAGTGGAAAGTTATCTTTGGGACTCGCTTTATTCAGATCTCGGTAGTCGACACATACTCGGACCTTTCCGTCCTTCTTAGGTACCGGAACCACATTGGCCAGCCAGGTGGTGTATTGGACCACTCGGATTACTCCAGCTTTTAGTTGTTTAGCGACCTCTTCTTTGATTTTGTCACTCATGTCTGTTTTAAATTTCCTTTGCTTTTGTTGGACAGGTGGATAACCGGGGTAGGTCGGCAATTTGTGTACCACCAAGTCCACACTTAGTCCGGGCATGTCGTCATAGGACCAAGCAAACACGTCTTTGAATTCAAATAGGAGTTGAATCAAGGCGTCCCTAGTTCTTTCATCCGTGTGGATGCTTATCATGGTTTCTCGAACCTCGTCTTCATTACCAAGTTAACGGGTTCTGTTTCGTTTAAGTTTGGCTTAGGCTTATTCTCGAATTGTTCCAATTCTTAATTTATTTCCCTAAAAGCCTCATATTCATCATATTCCGGTTCTTGATTCATTATTTCGAGGTTAGACAGCGTATTAAGATCAGAGCATGAAGTCCGCAAGCATGTCATGTTTTTAAGGCCGCATTATTAGGACTGAAAAATAAGAAAAATAAACAAAAATTAGAAAGAATAACAGACGATGAAATTTTGATTTCATTTCATTGAATTTGAACATAGGAGGGTTTACATCGGAATTCAAAGGCAAGAATTTAAAAACACTTGAGTTACACCCTGAAATAACTCATAGTGCAGAAAGGATGGNTTTTAACTTGGCGTTTGGGCCCATGTATTGTACCTATGCGATGCTTGATCCTTCTCCTGGCTGAACCATGTTAGTTTGATACAACATCTGTTTCATGGTTCCGCAGATTTCTTCAATTTCTTCGGCCGTGAAAGCCTCCTCCTCTCCCTCTATGTATTTTGGCTTGACGAATGATTCGGTGATGCGGGATTGGCTGAGGCAATACCCAACCATCTTTCTTACGTTGGTCAGCCCATTGTTCATCATCGGGAGTAGCTTAAAACCCTATGCCGAAGAACTTCTTACGGGTAGGCAAGGTGATAGGTTCTTTAATGCCTTGCAAGGACACCCCGAGCCCTTTTCCAGGTGTGTACCCATGTTTAATCATGTAGATAGCAACCATAATTGATGCGTTTGATAGGAAGGGTTGAGGGAACGGGGTTCCTTCCTCATATTGGTCCGCAACCACAATCTCAAAAGCCTGGTAGACTATGTGCTCGCTGCCTTCTCTTGCTTCCAAGCATGGGACTGATGGGTCCCTATAAATAGATTGCTCGTCCTCTCCATGGACCACAATTTCCTGGTCTTCATACTCGAACTTAACCATCTGGTGGAGAGTAGATGGCACTGCCCCTGCTGCATGGATCCAAGGCCTTCCCAGGAGATAATTGTAGGAAGTATCCATATCTATGACCTGGAATGTCACTTCAAAATCTACAGGGCTGATTGTCAAGACCAAATCAATCTCCCCGATTGTGTCTCTCTTGATGCCATCGAATGATCCAACGCACACATTTTTGGGCCTAATTCTCTCAGTCCCGATCTCCATTATTTGTGGGGTCGAGAGAGGGCAAATATCAACCCCAGATCCGCCGTCCACCATAACTCTTTTCACATAGTACCCTTCACATTTAACAGTTAGGTGGAGAGATTTGTTGTGGGTAGCCTCTTCTGTAGGCAAGTCATTTTTGTTAAATGAGATCCGGTTGACTTCGAAAAATCGTTCCGCCATTCTTTCCATTTGCTCAACTGTGGTCTCGGCCGAAATATATGCTTCATTAAGTGTTTTGATCAGGATTTTTTGATGCTCGTTTGAACTTATCAGCAAGGATAGAAGTGAGACCTGAGTGGGGGACTTTATGAGCTGCTCAATTACGGCGTATTCAGAGGTTTACATATTTTTGAAGAATTCTTTTGCCTCTCCATCGGCTTCTTCGGCGGAGAGCGTTTCTGCTTGCTTTTGTTCAGTTCTTCCATGTTGAGGTATTTCTCTGATAGGTTTATCTCACTCGTTTCCCCAGTAATTTCTTTTCCTTTGTACGTCACCACCGTCTTGTTGTAATTCGAGGGGATGGCAGTAGTATTCTTCATGGGAGTCTACGACGCGCGATGATGCGTGGCTAGAATTCATGATTTTTAGCATTATATACCGTGCATTTGAGGTGTTTTAATGAT
>MDKI01265023.1:0-13360 GCA_005239505.1 Nicotiana paniculata
AAGGAATATTTCTACTAAAATAGTATAACATTTGAGTGTGGTCAAAAATTAGTTGTTCACAGCCCTGTGTCTAACAGCTTTGCTGTGAATTATTATTTAGGTCAACTCCCTTTTTGTTTCAAAAACTATGAAGTTATCCACTGGGAACCAACTTTCTATCTTAGACAGTCGATAATGGAAAAGGATGTCAACGGACAATGATCTAACGTGATGAATGATGATAGTAACATTTGATCAATCATCTTACGTGCTTTATATTAGATATATTCTTAAGTAATTGTCATTTCTCTTTTATTTATTTAGTTGAAAATTTCATGTCATTAAAAATATGTTCTATTTTATAAAATTTAAATATGTGATTATAGTAAAAACAATCTGAACCAATAAAAGGAATATCTTAAAACTGATTATAAAGTTCGTGTTGAAAGTGAGGTGTAATCAACACTTCTATGGGATTTACTTTAACTATACCTACTAGGCTACTACGCTTTCTTTCATATCCAAAGGCACAATTAATGGAGTGCTATTGTCTTCTAAGGTAAACTATAACACTGGAGAATTAGGCTTTTTCTCCCGCCTCAGCTTTGCGGATGGAACAAGGGCGAGAGCGCAGCACCCACGCTCTCTGTTTTTTTCTAGTTTTCTCTCTAACTCGATCACGTAGATGTAGGGATTTGATCTACCAAATGTAGAATTGGTTGCCAGAACGATATCCATTGTCTACGGTCTCAATAATACGTGTTTATCAATCACCCGCTTACCACTAGGCGAGTACGAAAAGGAATAATATATTTAGGGTTCTTCCTACATCCATTGGTAGAAAAGGCAAATCGCGTACTGCTTCTGAAGTCTAAAACGATCAAACAATTTTCATTTATGGTCCTTCCAGATCATATCATATTATAATATATACACACAGCCGAATGGGAACAACTCATAGGGTTGACCACGCAAGTGAAATTATGTCGTCAAAAATCTCCCTAAATAGAATTTATCGGAATTTGACCATATGTTAGAATCTCGATTCATAGCAATAACAAATATTCTAGTCCCCTTATCATCACGAGCTCCACGGGGTATTATGATTGGCCCAAGTACGTATAATCCAAATGCTTCCTTAACAATAGTCGGGGGCGAGATAGAAGTAGATACGGGTTCAGCAGAATTACAATATTAAATCTAAATCAATACTTGTGTTCACTTATTAGCATTTGAAGTCATTGTTCTAAAATTCCTCTAACAATAGCTCGAAGGTATACCAATTTTTTTATATCACTCTCTTCTACCCATTTATCTCTACCAACGTCCATGTCTAGTTCTTGTACTTCCTCCATGACGTGCTTTATCGTTTATCAATAATGCCATTGTCCAATTTATGTGAAGAACAAGGGTACCCGTTGCATCCAAGACCATATTCAAAGAACGATAATTAATTAAACCATAGCAAATTATTTGTCAAGTCATGAACAGAAAAGAATCCAGTGTACCAGTTTAACCAAACAGAATGATCGAATATATTCAAGTGATGGGAGTGTTGTTGTTTCTTTCAAGTGGAGCCATGCACATGAACGATAGATTTGGACAGCCTTCAGTGTCTTGTAAACTGGCTCACCAAGACTCAAGGAAAGGGGCTCGCACTTAACTGGGATTTAAACCAAAGATGTCCAATTACTCATATGCCTCAACCACTCAACCATCTCTTTGGGGACTAATTTAACCATAAAGAATGAGAATGCAGCAGAGAATTACAAAACTCGAAATTGCTAATGAGGAACAATTTTGATCTTGTCCCTCTCACAAATATCTTCTCTGCAAACCAATTCACATGACTCCAGCACCCAACTCGAACCACACTAAAGTTGACACCTTGAAAGCAAACTGAGTAGCTGTTACGCCAAAAAACACATACTAGAACTACAGTGAATGTTATAACTCATCTAGAACTGTACCTCCAAGCAGAAGGCAGCTTCCACTTTAGCAACATCAAATGTCACTGCTATAGAAATTGAAAAAGATTGGTAATCACTTAGAGGCAGCAAATACTCCATAAGCACCAACATAAATTTCACTACTGACCAAGTTAAGGTGGAGGAACAAATAAATTGGTAACCAACCAAAAGAAAGATAACATAGAAGAATAACCACAGTGCAATGCAATGCTGAATACATACAGGACCAATCGGATCGCTGATTTTGAAAGTAAAAGTAAGTAGTAAACAGACAGAAGAAGAATTAACCAAATTAGCCATCCACCCAACCGCTTAAACTAAAAATAGTCGGTGGAGATATAATATATGCATAATTTATATATTATGTGTGAATAATTATGTATAATCAAAGTATAAAACAATGTATATGGCTAAAAAAAGTAAACAAGGAATGAATTTGGACGGCTATTTATGTAAAGATCCCTAAACAGAAACCATCAGTCACCTCTTCCATCACAGTTCTGTAGCTGCAGATCAAGGGTATATGTTCTTCAATTTTGGACTCAGTTAGGTCATGAATCATGCCTCAGAATATTAAAGAAGCATATGAAAGCTGGAGTTTGTGAAAAGTGGATAAAGCCATCAAGAAAATCTGGAAAATGAATCTCGCAAACATTTATTGGTGTGTATGGACAAAAAGAAACCGCAGATGATTTGATGGAATCTCAACTCCAAACCACTCCTAGCAGGCTAGATTTCTACTGTCTCTATTTGGTAGGAGCAACCTGACCCCTATAGATAATGCTGATCTTTTTTTGGACTTTATTAGCTCCCTGACTTTATGTAGTCTCATATTTGGCTAACCCCCTCTGATTTTTTGTTTTTGTTAGCTCCCCAGTTTAGCATCAAATCATGTACCAGAGCTAGCACATCTTTTTTTTGTACTTATTGCACCTTCTTGATGCCAGTAGTGAAACATCTTACTTCATCAAATAAATGTAAAAAATAACTACATTAAAGGATAACATGTCAACATATAAGGCAATTAATCAACAAATATAATAGGCAACATTATGGTTAGCATACCAACTACTTTGTGGTAACAAGAAGACAACTAATAATGTAATTACGAGGAAAGCAATAACATGCTATCAGATTGGGTCATTGGGATTACATTTGCATGATTAAGCAGTACCGTCACATGTCAGCACAAATGAGAAATTAGTACCACAGCATAAAGCTCGTAGGACCAGCAAAATTTACACATGAACGGTCTAGAGCAAACTGATACTACAGCCTAGGGTTAAGTAATAGTTAATTAAGGTTCAATCAACATGTCTCAATAGATTTTGACTTCAACAAAGAATATTAAGAAATATCTCCTATATCCTCACAAAGTGATATTCAATGCGTAGTTTGTTTGTTTGTTTGTTTTTTCTTTTTTGACAAGGTAACGTTGTGATGTAAATGCATAGGAATGGTGTAACAACATCTGACCTAATACTTTTCCCTTATGCGGTTAGTCTGGTACAGGCGGGTGGCTGAAACCAAGACACTATTCCAGGAGCTGTGTGATGATCCGACTGGTTCCCCATCTGCAGCAGAACTTATAACTACAGAAAATGCTTTGCCAAGACATTTAGCTAGAGAACTTTAGCTCATTCTAAGATCAATTAGAATCTGTTCCGCCCTATACATGATATGTCTAATATGCTGCTGTCAGAATTCAGAAACAAAGTAGAAAGAAGATTTGTTAAACTACCTAATTCTAGACCCACAACCCAGAGTACTTTTTAACAGTAGCTAATGAGACCTACATAACCAAAACAACAAAACATAGTCTTTCATACGAGTACGGAGAATTGTTGGCATGTGTGAGAACAGATCTAAGAAAGCATAACGAATTTCAGCAAGCTCAGATCTACTCTAATCACATTAAACTACAAAAGTGAAACAGCATTTAGTAAAAACCAAACATTATCACAGAAATAATTATAGAATTTTGATGTCTCCATTTTCTATTAAATAACCTAATTTCTACACCGAACAGCAGTAACACCAAAAATAAAGTAAAACAACATACAAAAGGATCAAGCATCAGCACCCTCTTCAGACTTCCCTCCAAACGGATCGTGAGATGGACCGGTATCCTGACCAATATGGCGTTGCACAAGGCGCTGCAAATCAGCCATAACCTTCTGTTCACGCTTAGCCTTCTCCTCATAGTTAAACATGGCCAAGGCTCGCTTGTCTTCAGCGCTGTAAACTTGGTTTTCTTTTCTAATACGAATAGCATTCATCCTTTGATGCCTACTACCACTCATCACATACCCAAGACCCTCAAATTTCGAAATCTCATCAGCTGAAAGACCCACTTCACCTCTACGCGGAATACGCTTCCCTTGCTGAACATATTGGGCAATAGCATCACCTTCACCAGGCCTAAGTGCCCCACCATAGCTTATATGCCCTTCAGCCCTAGGCAATGGCATTGGACCAACTTGCGGCTCGTTATCCAAATTACTCTTTTTTCTTGCCTCAATCAGTTCTTTGAATTCAAGCAACTCACTATCAACTTCATCTATCGTTGTTTCATCAGCCTTGTCATTAATTCCAGCATCCCCGTCCAATTCCAAGCTCTTTTCTGGTATGTCACTATCCCCATCATCCTTCTTTTTCTTACTCTTCAAAGAGTGCTTTTGCTTCTTACTAGCATCAGAATCATCACTATCACTCTCTTGGCTTTGGCTCTTACTCTCACTACTCTCACTCTCATCTGAATAGCTTTTTCTTTTGCTTTTTTTCTTCTTACCCCTTTTATCTCTCCTTCTACTACTTTGTTTTCTCCTCGACTTCTTCCTTCGTTTTCTCCTCTCTTCTTCTTCTGAATCATCGCTCGACTCTTCCTCCGATTCACTCTCACTCTCCCTTCTCGATCTCCTACTTCTACGTCTAGACCTCGATTTCTTCCTCTTCCTAGATTTCCTGGATTCCAAATCCTCCGAGGATTCGGAATCTGAAGCCTCTGAATCAGAATCTGAGGCCTCCGATTCAGATCTGCTAAATTTCAACTCGTTTTTTGATTCATCGGCTTTCTTTACCTTCTCATCTACACTTTTTTCTACAATTTCATCAGGTTCATCGTACTCTGGTTCATTTTCATTCCTAGGTGGACTAGGTGTGCAATTCCAAATACAATTCTTCAACTGTTTCCTCAATTTCTGACGCTTTAGCCTTCGGTACTCTTCAAAATTCAAGCCTTTAGCTTTAAGCTCTTCATCCGAATCTGAATCTGCAATTTTTCCATTCTTATAATCTCTATCAAGGTAGGGTTTCTTACCACGTCCGAATCTTCTAGGCGGCTCATTTGAAGGACTCGGTCTACGGTACGAACGATCTGGAGAATATGATCGCCGACCATTTCGGCAGTTAGGTTCCTGGCCTCTATATGGACTATATGCCGGACTACGACTGCGGCTACGGCTCCCGCTGATACTTCGGCTTCGGCTACGATTTCGGTTTCTGATAGGGCTACGGCTACGGCTTCGATAGCGGCGGCGTTGAGGGGAGTAACGGCCGCCGTCACCGTTCCGGTAGCTGCGATGCCTTTCGTCGGAGATTTCAACGGCGGAGGCGAGTCTACCCATGGGAATTAGGGTTTCGACAATTGCAAGTCGAAGAAGGTAACGCAGTTAACAAGTCGTTCTAGCAAATATAAAAGTTTTGACAAGTCGGGTTTATCTTACGATTCTTACCTCCCCATAACTCTAAAATTATCACAGAACTATTCATTTTATACCGTTTTAAGGGTGTTACTTTTTTAATAATCTTTTTCAAATGATATTTATAATAAAACTTAAGTAGAACTTAGGCTAATTTTTTTGTTTGGCTAAAATAATAAAGTTTTAGTTATTGTTATTTGAATTTGACCTGAAAATAAAGATTTATACAGTTGAACTAAATAGTCAATGCATCTAAAAAGATATAACAAAATACATAGTTTGATTTTTATTATTTTGGCTATAATTCTTTTTATAGCTCTAAATTATGGAGCTCTATAATATTTGTTTTACATATATTACCGAAAAAAGAAAAATTTACGGTTGAAATAAATAGTCATTGCGTCAAAAGAAGAAATAAAAAGAGTGTACAATTGCAAGTTTATTATTTTGGCTATACCTTTTTATTTGGTAAAAATTAATGGAGTTGTAGCCTTTTTTTTTTACTGGTTTGACTCGAAAATAAAAATACACAATTAAAATAAATAAATATTATATCTAAAGAAAAAAATAACAAAAAATATACAACTAGTACTCCATTTATTTTTGCTAAAAGTTTTCTATTTGGCTAATGATGGAGTTCCAACCAAACTTTAACACATTTGGCCCCAAAAAATAATATGCAATTGGAACAAATAGACATTATATCTATAGAAGAAATTAAAAAGAATAAAAGTTAGAGTCAAGTCCACATTATATATTAAAATGAAGCAAGAAAAAATACATATTTGTAACAAATAAATCATTATGTATGACAATGTAACAATTAAAAGTTAAAAATAACCTACTTGGAAGTTGATTTTCCATTTTTTTTCATTCTCACACACTTAAAAGAGAGTGCACCCATACTATTTGTCACATCAGTGTCCAATGAGGTAATTGCTCTCAAAAGGCCAAGTTCAGGAGGTTAATTAACACTGTGTATAGTTTAGGGGTGTAATTAATAATTCGCGTCAAGCTTAGGGTGGTATTTTGGGTGATTACGGATATGTATGATGATGATAAGACTCAGGTGAGGACTGTGGGTGGTGACTCGGAGCATTTTCCTGCGGTGATGGGATTGCACCAGGGATCGGCTCTTAGCCCATTTTTGTTTGCCTTGGCGATGGATGTATTGTCGCTTCACATCCAAAGGGAGGTGCCTTGGTGTATGTTATTTGTCGATGATATAGTGTTGATTGACGAGACGCGTACCGGAGTTAACGCGAGGTTGGAGGTTTGGAGACATACCTTGGAGTCTAAAGGTTTTAAACTAAGTATAACCAAGACAGAATACTTGGAGTGCAAATTCAGTAAGACCCATGATGCAGGCGTAGAGGTTAAGCTTGATGCTCAAGTTATCCCCAAAAGAGCGAGTTTTAAGTATCTCGGGTCTATTATCCAGCATGGTAACGGGGAGATTGACGAAGATGTCACACATCGCATCGGAGCGGGATGGATGAAGTGGAGGCTCGCTTCTGGTGTTCTATGTGATAGGAATGTGTCGTTAAGACTTAAGGGTAAGTTTTATCGAGTGGTGGTTCGACCCGCTATGTTGTATGGGGCTGAGTATTGGCCAGTCAAGAACTCCCACGTGCAGAAGACGAGAGTAGCAGAGATGAGGATGTTGAGATGGACGTGTGGGGGTACCAGAAGAGATGGGATTAAGAATGAAGCTATCCGGAACAAGGTGGGAGTAGCCTCCGTGGAGGACAAAATGCGGGAGTCGCGGCTGAGATGGTTCGGACATGTTAGGAAAAGAAGCATTGATGCCCATGTCAGGAGGTGTGAGAGGTTGGCCATTGAGAGCTTGAGAAAGGGTCGAGGTAGGCCTAAGAAATATTGGGGAGAAGTGATTAGGCAGGACATGGTGCTGCTTCAGCTCACTGAGGACATGACCCTTGATAGAAGGGTGTGAAGGTCGAGGATTAAGGTAGAAGTTTGTGTAACGACCCGACCGATCGTTTTGAGCTCTAGCGCGTCATTCAGCGGTTTGAGGACATGAGCAGCTTCGGTTCAGGTGTTATGACTCGTAGGCACATTCGGAATTGAATTTCGGGAAGGTCGAAGTCAATTTCGAAGGAAAATTCTCATTTCGGAAGCCTTAAGTTGGAAGAATTGACTAAGATTGGATTTTTGAGTAAACGACCTCAGATCAGGATTCGAAGGTTCCAGCAGGTTCGTATGATGATATCGGATTTGGGCATATGTTCGGATCGGGTTTTGGATGACCCGGGAGCGTTTCGGCGCTTATTGTAGAAGTCAGCATTTTAGAAAGAATTTCATAAGTCTGGGGTGCAGTGCATTTCAGTGATATCGATGTCCGTTTGGAATTCCGAGTCTATGAATAGCTCAGTATGGTGATTCTGGATTGTGAGCGCGATCGGAAGTGAATTCGGAGGTTCGTAGGTTATTTTGAAGTCATTTGGCTAAAGATAGAAATTTGAAGGTTTTTGAGAAATTCGACCGGAAATGAAAATTTTGATATCAAGGTCGGAATGTGATTCCGAAAGTTGTAGCAGGTCTGTAATGTTGAATGTGACTTGTGTGCAAAATTTGGGGTCAATCGGACGTGATTTGTAGGTTTCGACATCGAATGTAGAAGTTTGAATTTTCAAAGTTCATAAAGCTTCAATTGGAGTGTGGTTCGTAGTTTCGGCGTTGTTTGATGTGATTTAAGGCCTCGAGCAGGTCCGCATTATGTTTTGGAACAGGTTGGTGTAATTGGATGGGGTCCCGGGGGGTCTCGGGTGGATTCCACGTGGTTAACAAATCTAACTTGAAGTTGAGGAAGAGCTGAAGTTGCTGGTCTCTGGTATGACCGCACCTGCGATGCTTTGGTCGCAGGTGCGGAACCGCAGAAGCGGCCATAAGGGTCGCAGATGCGGGAGTGGACTGGATCTGGGGAGCCGCAGGTGCGGGCGCACAGGTGCGAGACTGGAGGCCGCAGACGCGGAAAAGGCGCTGATGCGAGTGGGGTTCCACAGAAGCGGATGCGCAGGTATGGGCGAGGAGACCGCATGTGCGAAAGTGCTTGAGGCAATGTGTTGTTTTAAAAACGGGAAATTGGCCATTCTTCTCCTATTTTCATTTGGTGTGGGCGATTGTGGAGAGCATGAAGGGGAGATTTTCTTCAAGGATCACAAGGTAAGTTATTCCAACTCATTTCAAGTTAAATACATGGTTTAGGTACGGATTTAAGTGTGGAAATTTATGAAAATTATGGGATTTGGAAGAAAACCTAGAATTTGTATTTTGGGATTTTGCGCACGAATTTGAGCATGAAAATTTGAGTAAATTATATATTTGAGTTAGTATGACTATGGGTAAAGTTTATCTTCGAGAAATTTCGGAATCCGGGCACGTGGGCCCGAGGGAAATTTGGTCAACTTTTCGAGCGGAATTGGGAATTTATATAAATTGAATTATCATAAGCATTAGAGTATATTTTCATTGGTTTGCCCGTTATTTGGATAGTTTTGGGGCGTTGTGCATCAATTGGAGTCGTCGAAAGGGTTTGGAGACCGGTTATGAATCTTCGGAGCGAGGTAAGTTTCCTTTTCTAACCTTGTGAGGGGGAATTGTCCCCATAGGTGAACTAATTGAATAAGTGCTACTATTTGTGGGGGCTACGTGCACACGAGGTGACGAGAGTCCGTGCGTAGCTACTATTATGCTTGTGCTTGGGTAGGATAGGACTCACTAGCATGCTTTACTTGTAATTTTGTTAATGAAATTAGACTGTTAGTATTATCGAATTAGTAATTGAATACTTAAGAAGGTTAAAGTTTATTTTCCTTAATCATCTCGAAATAGAATTAACTTTCCTGAGATAATTATTTTCCTGATAAAGCATGCTTTAATTGCCGTACTTGTAACCACACTGATTAATTTATAATATTTAAAACCTTATCGAATTTGGAAAATGAATTTTCAAAAAATATTTAAATATTATCTTCATGTCCATTTAAAGAGAATTTTATCACTTCCTGGAGTAATTGTATACCTGATAAACTGTGAATTTATCGTGTGTATATGTGTATCTATGAGTACCTGAGTCACATGTATGATTCGCGAGCAGGGTAACTCTATTATTTATATATGACCGCGTCGCATGATCGATTCGCGAGCGGGGTAATAGATGCATTTATGATCCGCACCGTTCGACCCTTCGGCAGTGCACATTTTATTATTATTGATCTGCACCGTTCGACCCTCGGCATTTCTTGCGCATGATAATTGTTTCATACTTTATGTGATTATTTCCTGTTTACTGGCCTGGAATTATAAATTTTCAATTGAAATGAAGAGGATTTAAGGTATTAAATGTGAAAGAAGTTGCTATTCCTCATCACTACTTATTAAATTACCTATGATATTCATGCTTAGTGTCGCCCTTGATTCTTACTAAATTGACCTCTAGCAAGTGTCAAATTCGACCTCTCGTTACTACCTCTTCGAGGTTAGGCGGGATACTTACCGAGCACACGTTGTTTTCGTACTCATGCTACACTTGCTGTGCATTTTTATTGCACAAGTACACTCATATCTAGTGGCCCTGCTTGATGCAGTGATGTGCGACTTAGAGACTTAGACGAGTTGCACCATCCGGAGATGACCGCAACCAGCAGAATCTCCCTCAGATGTATTGTATTTCATTTTTTAGATTCCTTGTCCAGTTTGTACTCCGGACAAGTATCGTAGTATATGTATAATTCTTAAAAATTTGCTCATGCACTTGTGACACCGGGTTCTGGGATATGTCTGGGATGTATTTTATTAAAAATGGATTGTTAAACTATCGTATTTACTTAGTAGAATTGTATTCGATTATTATGTAATGAAATGAAAAGTAGCAATTTCCAAATACTCCATAGTCTGATAGATCTTTTAAAGAACTGATTAATCGGACTTTTGGTCAACCGGCCGTGGAAGCTTTTACTAAAACAACATTTAACTTAACCCTTAATGATTGGCTTGCCTGACAGTGGTGTTCGGCGCCATCACGACCTTATAAATTTTGGGTCGTGACAGTTAGTAGGTAGTTTATAGTGTTCACCGATAGGCTTAGTAGCATGCATGTCCCTTCGTATTCTTAGATTTTTATTATGTTATGTGATTTTTTTCGCCTCAGGTATTGTATTCCCTGTTGCTATTATTTGGTACTATTTATCCTTTATCTCTCCCTTTTTTCTCTTCCATCTTTCTTCCTTCCTTGCTTCCTTCTTCTTCTTCTTGCCCTTCGTGAGCCGAGGGTCTATTGGAAACAGTCTCTCTACCAGCATTAGGTAGGGATAAGGTCTGCGTACAGGCTACCATCTCCATACCTCGCATGTTGGGATCAAACTGGGTATGTTGTTAGGCATATTTTACACATCATACCTTAAATTTATTCTTTTGCATAACAAAAATATAGTATAATATATATATTTTTTTCCTTTCAAATTATTCAATAAAAATAAAGATTAAAAGTGAAGTTAAAGAAAGACAAGCTTAAAACAAGTAGACAAATACGCCTTATTTCTTTTGTAGCCGTTCATTGCTTAGTTTCAGCTTTCTCTGTCTTGTTCATCATTGTTTTATGTAAAAAAATCGAATAAAAGGAATTGAATGGCATGAAATAGATAAAATTCATGCATCTAATGGCGAAGAAAGGCATTTTTGAAAAGGATGCATATATGTTTGTACTAAAATAGGACCAAATAAGATTTAATACATAAGTAACTAACGTAGTCATTTAAATATTGCAATATTGTTTAGTTACACAAAAGATGAAAGAAGCAAGATTTGAACTAGACGAAAAGAAATATCCTGCTTTGGCATTAGATAAACAACAATAACAACAATATATTCAGTGTAATTTAACAAGTGGGGTATGAGAGTAATATATACGCTGATCTTACTCCTACCTTCAAGAAGGCAGAGAGAAACTGTTTTCGAAAAACCCCCGGCTTAGGAAACATAAAAGAAGGTGGCAACAAACATACCAATTAAAAAATCGAAGCAAAAATACAAAGATACAAAACTAAAACTTAGTATTGTAATCAGAAGACCATAACGAAAGCAACAACAAGTACACATAGAAGTCAAAAAATACATAAATACGAAAATATTCTTTCAAAATATTGGAAACAACATCTGGAGATATTTCAAGTAAGTGTTTGTTTTGCAATCTAATATATTATTTTAACTTGGAAAAAGGGTCTGATTTACCCTTATACTTTGATAAATAGTATACTTTTAACCTACATTATACTATTGGTCCATTAAAAACTTTACTGTTAACAAAGTGAAAACAATTGTCCCTATTTTTAACGGAAGTCCACTGTGGCAAGGGCCAATAATTAAAATCCAATGTAGCCTGACATTTTTGGCGAAATGGACGCCACGTGACATGCCACCTCACCAAATTTTAATTTTTCCTTTTTCACTCTTTTGCTCTTTCTTATTCAAAGTATTTTCCTTTCATTACTCATAATTTTAACCCATTAATACCTAATTAACGTAAAAGACATCAATAACTATAATCTTAATCAACACTAGAACCCACCCACCTTCATCCCTCTATTTAGCCAGAAATAAATCATATTTTTTTCACTCCTTTTCTATATAACCAAGAAACCATTGGAGAAGGCAACCAAGGAGAAAATCGTTAGTTTAAACTTTGATGTCAAAAGTACCATTAAATTTGGTAGTTGAAAGTGAATTTTGGGGCTCACATTTAATGGAAACTGCTGCAAAATTAAGCTTTGGTAAGAGATTGAACTAATAATACATTTTTCTAGATCTTCAGTTGGGTGTTCATAAACGTTGTTCGATACTTTAGATCTAGTGGTTCTTTTTTTATTTGGAAGCCTTATTTCTGAAGACGAAACGAAAAACTCTGCTCAAAAGTTGAAATCTGGCCGGAAAAAATGGTGGTTGACGAACCTAAGCTTTCCGATCAACCAAAAGGTTTCCTCAACTTTTAACCTAAATCTGGCCGGAAAAAATGGTGGCTGGCGAACCTGAGCTTTCCAATCAACCAAAAGGTTTCCTTAACTTTTAACCCACTTCATTTTCCTTTCTTTTCCTTCATTTCGTTTAGTATCAAATTCACCAACAAATTTCTCCCTCTCTCTATAGGAAAGAAACAAAAAAAAAACGAGAAGAAGCCAATCAAAGATGGCGTGGAAGGGAAGATAGCAGCGACCTGAAAATAGAAAAGAAAGAAGAGAAAGGACGAGAAAAATAAGAAAAGTCTGGAATGAAAGAAAATATTCAGAAGTGATAACTAATATAATTAATTATATATCATCCAATCAAAGATGACACATGTAGAGTTTGAAACAAGAATTCTTGCCACAGTGGCCTTCCGCTAGAAATAGGGGCAATTGTTCTCACTTTGTTAAACAGTAAGGTTTTTAATGGACCAATAGTATAACTGAGATTAAAAGTATACTATTTATCAAAGTAGAAAAGTAAATCAGACCCTTTTCCCTTTTAACTTCAAACCTGGAATGGAGAATTAATATATTGCAAAATGGGTCTGAGGACTATTTTCAAGTACACTGACAAAACTTAAACCTTTTTCTAGTGAAATTTAATAAAAGAAGAGTATTTGAAGATGAAGTTAATGTTGGGATTTTAAGTAATTAATGATATATTAATGCTTAAAATGGGTGAATGGGAAAT
>ML354477.1:0-100244 GCA_005239505.1 Nicotiana paniculata
AAATCCTATATTACTTGTCGACCACGTACACTTGCGTGTGCATTGGGATTTCGACCAACACTTGGATCTGAGGTCGATTCGATTTTTTGATGTTGTTTGGAGTGTTCCGAAGGTTTGACTTAGAATGTATGTTTTTGTGTGACTTGTTGGAATATTGGTTGAGGTCCTGAGGTCCTGAGGGCCTCGGGTGTGTTTAAGACGGTTAGCAGATGGGTTTTCGTTGTGAATAGCTGATGAAAATCAGCGGGTGCAAGGTCTTCTGGTGTTCTGCACCTGCGGAAGGGGAGCGCAAGTGCAGTGTTCGAAGGTGAGGAATTGGGGCATAAGGTATTAAAGGAACACTTCGCGAATTTTTGGTCATTCTTCATAATTTCTAATCGGTTTTGGAACTTTAGGAGAATTTTGAAAAGGGAATCAAGGGGGTTTACATTGAGGTAAGTTATTTGAGATTAATACTCGTGATTATAGTAATTTTTAGTTGTTTAAGCATGTACTTAGTAGAAATTAGGATGAAATTGAGGGGATTAGGGCTAGGTAATTGGAGAGTTTGTGTCACGCCCCAAACCTAGGGAGGCGTGCCCGGCACCCGATGCCGCACAGGCCCAAGCGAACCACCACTCTGCAACTTTTTTTTTTCTTGTAACTCTCACGGGACAACATGGCCACAACTCGCAATGTACGACTATATGTGGACCACAACTCTGTATCAATAAACTATCTTTTTGAACACATGAATACATATGGGCCGTCAAGGCCTCTGACATACTGTATAAAATGAATCTCTGTCTACAAAGCCTCTACGATTATTTAACATGAAATGGGATAGGATACCGGCCTACCCATAAGTCTGTAGGAAACCCTAACACGTTGACTCTTAGACTCGGCTGCACTCCGAACGAGGTGGAGTCTTACCAATCCTTTGCTGAATGCCAATCTCGTCTACTATGAGGGCTTGTCAAACTAATTATCTATACCTGCAGGCATGAATACAGCGTCCCCAACAAAAGGACGTCAATACGAATAATGTATTGAGTATGTAAGGCAATACTGATGCATAACAATAAGTCAACATTAATTAAAAACATATAAGAATCAACCTAAATCTTTGAAGTGCCACCATATATGCATACTTATTATACTTACATATATACGATGCTTCTCATTGAGACTATTATCCATATCGTATGATGCATGACTGCCCAACTGATCAGTGGTAACTGCCCGACCAGCCATAGCGCGATGGTAAATCTATGACTGCCCGACCGGCCATAGCGCGATGGTAAATATATGACTGCCCGACCGGCCATAGCGCGATGGTAAATCTATGACTGCCCGACCGGCGTGGTAAATATGTAACTACCCAACCGGCCGTAGCTCGGTAGTAAATGTGTAATTGCCAACCGACCGTAGCTCAGTGGTAAATGAAGATGCGTATATCACAATACTATTAATATTAATATCTTTACCAAATACCTCAACTGGGAACTAGAAACATACTTAGACATGCTTGAATATCATTTTACCGGAATGAATGACGCAGACATCCTTAACTGCTAAGAGTAGAAACACTTATGGAATAGCATTATGTTTACGTATCGTTACTTGGATCATGCCAAAAGAAAGAAGGATTAGCCTTAACATACCTGAGCCTCGATGCCAAATATAAATGTCACGACCCCAAATCTAAACTAGTCGTGATGGCGCCTATCGTGGGATTAGGCCAGCCAAATTAACTCTCAAAACGTAAGGAATCTTTCATTAATATCATTACTAAACTGATAATCCATAAAAGTCTCGTTTGATCATTTTTAAAACAGATAAAGCCATGCCAAAAGTTAAATACAACCCCAAAATCCCGAAGTCACTGGTCATGAGCATTTACCAAAAATATACAAGTGTGGAACATAAGCTTTGTACTAATAAGAGGGGGGAAGCAGGGCTGCGGACGCATGCAGCTACCTTACAAATCTATGAGAAATCCCTGAGGCAGCTAAATAACTCACTCTACCCTAGCACCTGAATCTGGACACAAGGTGTAGCGAGTAATGCGAATACGCCAACTCAGTAGTAATGAAAGTAAATAATGTCTGAGAACTGCAAAACACATAAAACATAGTCATCAATTCGCAGTAAGTATAGATCTTCTTTCAAAATCACAGATAAGATAATTTGAAACACTTGAAGGTCGGTTTCAGTAAAATTCCCTTAAAATGTACTTTTCAAAAGTTTCCATAGAAATCAAGATAATTTAGTATAAAAATAACAGAAATCATAAATAGCCTCTTGGGAAAAACATGTATCATAAACCGCCCATCGGGCATATCATCACTCAGAACCAGTCACTCAGCATGCCTCACAATCACTCGGTATCAGCCCCTCGGGCACTCGGCACTCGCACTCGGTAGGTCTCTGTGCTCACTGGGGGTGTAAAGACTATGGAGGAGCTCCTACAGCCCAAGCGCTATAACAAGCCAAATCATGGCATCAATTACTCTGGCACTCGGCCTATCAATAACATGCTGCAGGGTGCAGCCCGACCCCATATCATATCCTCACAAATCAGGCCCTTGGACTCACTCAGTCATCATAAACAGTATCATATGTTGTGGCGCGCAGTCCGATCCCATAATATCCTCATAATATAGTCCCTCGGCCTCACTCAGTCAGAAAACGGAGTACTAGACCAAAAATATCATTTTATATCTCAAAATAGTGTACTAAGACTGAGTTTCAAAATCAGTTAAACATAATATCACTGAGTGTAAATCGTAAGTCAACACAGTGAGGAATAGCAGTAAAAAGACCCCAAGGGGTCCAAACACTTGGCCGAGGCCCAAATACGACATTCCGCCCAAAAGATAGTAAAAATCTCTTAAACAGGAAATATCACATGATTTAGAATCAAATAGGAAACTTAATAGTTGCTACAGGACGGACCAAGTCACAATACCCCAACAGTGCACGCCACACACTTGTCATCTAATATGTGCGCCAATCCAAAACAATGATACAATTCAATTTTCGGTGTTTCATACCCTCAGGACGAGATTTACAGTTATTACTTACCTCAAACCGGTCAAAATACTAATTCACGATGCTCTTATCTCTTGAATCGGCCACCAATTACTCTGAATCTGACCAAAACCAGATAATACCATCAATATATCATAGGGAACAAAACGCATTCGAAAATTATCAAACTAATCGAAAATCCCGAAATTTGCCAAAATTGACTCTCGGTCCCACATCTCGGAATTCGATAAAGATCACATCACAAGAATCCTCATCCTCCCACGATTCTATAAATACCAAGAACATAAAAAACGGACCTCAAATGGCCCGTCAAATCCCCAATCAAAGGTCTCCAATTACAAGTCCTAATTCTCCAATTTTGGGGTTTTTATCCCACTAATTTCATGTCTAATTAGTTAGAAATCACCATAGAATCGAGTATTGAGTTAAAAAATCTTACCTCCAATTGTTTCCCTTCGATTCTCTCTTCAATCCCTCTCAAAAGGCTTCAGAGCCGCTCAAAAATGGTGAGAAATGGATAAAAATTGCGAAAATGGGTTTTTATACATTCTGCCCAGGTCATTTTTCTTCAGTGCGATCGCATCACACCCCATGCGTTCGCGAAGCCCTGTCCAAAATTGCCCTACACATTCGCATCCCTCACACGCGTTCGCATACCAAAAACACCTCATCCCCACACGCGCCGCAACTTCTACGGGGTCGCGGACCTCTCCACGCGTTCGCACTGCTCACAGGTGTCCCTCTCACGCGATCGCAACCTCCCAAAAGCGATCACATAGAAAAAAATTATGCTGCCCCTGGATAAGCCTATGTAAACTCATTTTTACCCACATGATCGCATAGAAGAAAATCCGAACTGAACACCAACAAAAAATGAGCCAACTTTCAAACCAAGAATTTGTCCGTTAATACCCCCGAAACTCACCCGAGGCCTTCGGGACCTCAACCAAACATGCCAACACATCCCATAACCTTATTCAAACTTAGTCGAGCCTTTGAACCACTCAAAACAACGCCAAAACAGTAAATCAACCCCGGATTCAAGCCTAAGAACTTAGAAACTTGCAAATTTCGCCAATGATGCCGAAACCACCCAAAACACGTCCGAGTGACCTGAAAATTTGCACATACATCCAAAATGACATTACGAACCTGCTCCAACTTCCGGAATTCCTTTCCAACCCTGATAGCTAATTTTCCACTACCGACCGGAAATCACCAAAAACTCAAGCCTAATCCTACTCCGGACCTCAGAACAACATTCCAAACACACTCTTAAGTCCCAAATCACCTAAAGAAGCTATCCGAACCATGAAACCTACATTCCGAGATCTTTAACCTATAAGTCAACTTTCGATTGACTTCTCCAATTATTAAACCATCTTAAGAGAATAAGTGTCTCATTTCTCTCCACAACCACTCCGAACTCGAGCTAACCGACCCAACACAACATAAATAAGCTAAACAACACAAAACGAAGCAGAAATAGGGAAACATGGCTAAATTCTCGGAACGACCGATCGGTTCGTTACATTCTCCCCCACTTAAACATACGTTCATCCTCGAACGTGCCCAGTGTCTCTCCCAAAACCATCAAAATTGCCGTGTAACCTACCATGCACATCCCCGGGTGATCCCATGTTGCCCTATCCTATATGGGTCCAATAGCACAACATAACTGAAAATTCGCAATCCAAAACCTAGCCCATTAACCTTAGAACCAAATTTTCACTTCTGAAATAATCTATAAAATCAAAATTCCACATCTATAAACTGAATAAGTCTGAACAAGCTGTATCAAGCCATACCCGTAACCGAACATGTAACCACAGCATATACCGCATGACTCAAACACTCATAACGATAACTCCTAATCACAATAGCTGCTCAAAATAAACCAATACCGGTACATAACCTCTTATCAAGCAATGCCTCACTCTAACACTTCCATATACTTTCGATGATGAAAGAAACACGTGGAAACTAGCAACCATTCGTCCGATCAGCCAGCCATGGAGCTCCCCCTTTCTACGACAGGAACTATAGCACATTTCTAAGCCAACTTCTGATATCATACTTCTAACCGTGATGTAGTCAACTCTGGTAGTATTCATTCTAGTCCCAATGACCTCTTTTTATCCAACATGACCACTCTGATGACATGACGCATCAATACAATCCAAAGCCATAACTTGCGCAACTCATGCACTCAATAGCAATATCCCACAAACTTATAGAAAATATTCACACGAGAGGACTATCATTCCATTAACAATTACCATCACCACACCATGATAAGAACCTGACACACATCGTAAAATCAAAACACACGAATCTGACACCAAGGATCATACCTCTACATAACTTCGCTACAATGCGTGATCCCATCCAAACGCTGGTTCACATGAAATACTTCAAGCCACCTTGCTCAAAATCAATAACCATGCGCAATTTGACATCAAGTACTCCAAGTGCATTACCATAACCACGGGGAAATCGGACGCTACCATGCCACACGAATCAGAAAGAACATAACCCATAGGTTTCAATCCCGCAATACCCAATTACTTACCTTACTCAAATCCTGCTATAAAGCCCAAATAAATCCGCACCATATGTGCATATAACCAACAATCACCACTCCTTGCAACACCGAAGGGTAACTCATAGATCACTCCAGAATATGAATAAACTCAATGCAATCGAATGGTACACCCCTCAACACTAGCAATTTGGAGTCAATAATTCCGATCTAGTGCAGAACACACACCCATACCAGGTCTACCAATACCGTAAATCAACTCGGGTCACCCACCATAGATAGATAACTCTCTGAAGGTTCACAATGACTGAATCATGGCATTTACTAATATCTGGCTAGCTTTGCTCGCATCCTCACAGTCAACAACCACAAAATAATTTGCTTATATGAACTCTCAGTCTCGAAATCCATAAAGCGCACTGATCACCGTATCTGATCCCAACTCTACCGCTTGAATATATAACACACCTCTAACACTGAATCATTCCATGAGGGATACCCTATAATTCTTCCGTGCCACCAAGCAAACTTGAATATCAGCAGTCGATCCAACAAGAGAGTGTCGTAATACCAATGAAGCACCCTTAACTCACATACATTGCCCTTTCTGAAATGTATACCCTCGCCACATCATTTAGTAATATCATCTACCTAGTCATTTGAAACTGCCAATGCTGCCTAAGAATTTTATTGACCTTCCTTACAAAACTTAACCGTGACCTCAAAACATACCACATACGCCATGTCATCATATGATAAATATGAGAACTTCATGATCCCTTCCGAGCCACAAGAAACTACGTACACAACTAGCCAAGAACTTTTCATCTGATCCAATTTAGAAGCAAAATCACTATACATCACCTGCACCTCACTCTAGTAGAAAATATACATCTCTAACCGCGGTAGAAACCATTAGGAAGTATCCGAATCCCATTTGTACAACACCAAACAATCAGGGTTGAATCCTTCTAACTCAACAAAGCTACGCATGTCACCAAAACCCAAGAGCATTGCTAAGAAACACCTGTAAAAACTCTTTGCCTGATAAACACCCAAAAAACTAATCATATCCCTTACCATGCCGATCTGACCTACTATATGGATGTCTTATTTATCTAAGTTCCTTCTGACTTACCTTCGAATTGATACTTCTCCTTGCCATAATACTGCTATTCTCAACCTAGACTCACCACATGAGACCCAAGCATAAGACCGTACCGTCTAAGGCTCGTAAGCCGCGGGATACTCTCTCAATTTTCCCCAAAACTACCACATTCAAAATACTTACCCTGAAGATGCTTCATGTGAATCTAAAGCCATTACCTTCACTTTCTTGATACTGATAAGTAGAATCCATGATATTGTAGAAATGCCACAAGTCTTGACACTCTCTAACGTAAATCTCGGTTAAACTGATCAAACAGACCAAACGTCCTGGCCCCATTTGCACACCAACATACAAGGAAGTAACCCACACTTTGAAGCAACCAAGAAAATTCCTACTCCGCACACACTACACAATTTACAGTTACAACTCAATCATTCAATAAAACCCATCTACCCATAGAGTACATTACCACCTATACCCAAAATTTTCCATTACTTGAGTCTCCTCAGACTCCACCTCTGCTGGTCAAAACTGATTCACCGGTATACCTCGAACTGAACCCAATACCTCGCATAATCGTGCAACCAACTTATCAACAGCAGCCTCCCCCACTTGGCTCAAAGCCATAGATCAAAAAAAATAAATAACGCACAATTCCCATACGCTAACACCTCCACCATATCACAGGGAGATTCAACTAAATCCTTCATAAGCTCATATTTAACTCAAATCATTTAACATCTCAAATCATCTGCAATCTCGCATTCACCATTGAAATAGTCGTGCCAACTTCAACCAGCGACCTAAACTCAACTTAGACATATAACATTTACTGGTAAAGTAGTACTTCCTATACAACCACATAAGGACCACACAACCTCAGGACACCCCGCGGAAGATAACCTGCCTGCTTAGCCTCAAACTGATACCATCTTTGTACCCTTCCAAAGATCATAGTTGTCACGCAATCACTATACCCTCCTCAAATGATGAGTATGATCCTCCTAGCCACGTGGGTACGCAAGGATGCTATCAATGAATACAATAACGAAGGAGTATAATTACGGCTGAAATACACTGTTAATCAAATACATGAATGCTACTGGGGCATTGGTCAGCCCAAAAGACATCGCCAGGAACTCATAATACAACATAAAGATCTGCTTCACTCCACCACTAAACAACATGAGAGGTACTCCAATACACTTACAACTCGAAGCCATATGTCAACTCGAGACAGAGGTCAAACACTCACTGATTCTGGCTAATTCTCCAACCAATTCTTTTTGTCACATTCAAACAATATGAACACATCTCAACATTGAATCACACTCACCACATAGTCATCCAGTCACAAGATCCCACTAATAAGGACACAAACGAACATATAAGTCCCAAATACATGTGCTCACAAAATCGAAAAACTCAGCACTTAAGCCACAAACAGAAATCGGCCTCAAGTCCCCAATACTGACCCATTATCAACATGCTAAAATCACATCGCACCTCACTATGAAAATCACAAGTCGTCAATGAACAGTTGATACCGAGCGCTCACGTGCACGTTCGAATACGTGAAAGGGATTCAAAGAGTTACGCTTTTAGCAAAATAAATGGATTCGCACGACAAGAATTCAATGATGTGAGATCTTTCCTAAGGGTTCTGCAGTCTCACGAAGATAAGTACAGATGTCTCCGTACCGATCCGCAAACACTACTAAACATGCTCATGACCGGTGAGTCCTATGTAACCTAGGCTTTAATACCAACTAGTCACGACCCCACATCTAAATTAGTCGTAATGGCGCCTATCGTGCGACTAGGCCTGCCAAATTAACACTCAAAACGTAAAGAATCTTTCATTTATATCATTACCAAACTGATAATCCATAAAAGTCTCGTTAAATAATTTTTAAAATAGATAAAGCCACGCCAAATATTAAATACAACCCCAAGATCCCGAAGTCACTGGTCATGAGCATCTAACAAAAATATACATGTCTGGAACATAAGCATTGTACTAATAAGAGGGGGGAAGCAGGGATACGGACGCATGCAACTACCTTGCAAATCTCCGAGAAATCCCTAAGGTAGGTAAACAACTCACTCTGCCCTAGCACCTGAATCTGCACACAAGGTGTAGAGAGTAATGTGAGTACACCAACTCAGTAGTAATGAAAGTAAATAATGTCTGAGAACTGCGAAACGCATAAAACATAGTCATCAATTCACACTAATTACATATCTTCTTTCAAAATCACATATACGATAATTTGAAACACTTGAAGGTCGGATTCAGTAAAATTCCCTTAAAATGTACTTTTCAATAGTTTCCGTAGAAATCAAGATAATTTAGTATAAAAATGATAGAAATCATAAATAGCCTCTCTGACAAAACATGTATCATAAACCGCCCCTCGGGCATATCATCACTTAGAACCAGTCACTCAGCAGGCCTCACAATCACACGCTATCAGCCCCTCGGGCAACCTCACAGTCACCCATGCCTCCCAATCGCTCGGCACTCGCACTCAGTAGGTACTTGCATTCACTAGGGGTGTACAGACACCGGAGGGGCTCTTACAGCCCAAGCGCTATAACAAGCAAAATCATGGCATCAATCACTCTGGCACTTGGCCTATCAATACCATTATGCGGCGTGCAGCCAGACCGCATATCATATCTTCACAAATCAGGCCCTCGGCCTCACTCAATCATCATAAGCAGTATAACATGCTGCGGCGCACAGTCCGAACCCATAATATCCTCACAACATAGGCCCTCGGCCTCACTTAGTCAGAAACCTCTCAAAAAGCCACTTGGGCTATCAGTAAAACGGAGTACTCGACCCAAAATATCAGTTTATATCTCAAAATAGTGTAAATAAGACTGAGTTTCGAAATCAGTTAAACATAATATGACTGAGTGTAAATCATAAGTCAACACAGTGAGGAATAGCACTAAAAATCCCACAAGGGGTCCAAACACTTGGCACGAGGCCCAAATACGGCATTCCGCCCAAAACATAGTAAAAATCTCTGAAACACGAAATATCACATGATTTAGAATCAAATACGCAACTTAATAGTTGCTACGGGACGAACCAAGTCACAATATCCCAACAGTGCACGCCAAACACTTGTAATCTAGTATGTGCGCCACTCCAAAACAGTGATACAATGTGAAGTCCGGGGTTTCATACCCTCATGACAAAATTTATAGTCATTAGTTACCTCAAACCGGTCAAAATACTAATCTGCGATGCTCTTGCCACTCGAATCGGCCCCCAATTTCTCCGAATCAAATAAAAACCATATTAATACCATCAATATATGCTAGGGAACAAAACGCATTCGAAAATGTCAAAATTAATCAAATATTCCAAAATTGGCCAAACCCGACCCCCAACCCCTTAGCCCACGTCTCGGAATTTGATAAAGATCTCATCACAATAATCCTCATCCTCCCCGCGAGTCTATACATACCAAGAACATCAAAAACGGACCTCAAATGGCCCCTCAAATCCCCAATCAAGGTCTGCAATTACAAGCGCTAATTCTCCAATTTTTGGGTTTAAATCCCACTAATTTCATGTCTAATTGGTTAAAAATCACCATAGAATCGAGTATTGAGTTCAAAAATCTTACCTCCAAGTGTTTCCTTCGATTCCCTCTTCAATCCCTCTCAAAAAGCATCAAAGCCGCTCAAAACTGGTGATAAATGGCTAAAAATCGCGAAAATGGGTTTTTATACATTCTGCCCAAGTCCTTTTCTTCAGAGCGATCACGTCACACCCCAAAATTACCCTACACATTCGCATCCCCTCACACGCGTTCGCATAGCTCAAACACCTCAGCCCTACACGCGCCCCAGCTTCTACACGGTCGTGGACCTTTCCATGCGTTCGCACTGCTCACAGGCCTCCCTCTCACGCGATCGCAACCTCCCAAAAGCGGTCGCATAGGACAAAATTATGCTGCCCGGGGATAAGGCTATGCGGTCGCATTCTTACCCACGCGATCGCATAGAAGAACATCAGAACTGAACACCAGTAGAAAGTCAGCCAACTTTCAAACTTAGAATTTTTCCATTAATATCCCTGAAACTCCCCGAGGCCCTCGAGATCTCAACCAAATATGCCAACACATCTCTGTATATCCCAAAGATGGATTTCTCAATTCCAAATACTAACCAATACATAATTATTGTCCACGGACAATACAAACGAGGTTATTGCTTGAAGAAAGAGCTACATAAAAGATAATAAGCAATACTATCTAAATTGAACTCGATTCTACATGATGTAATACTTTCTGTTTTCTTTCAAGGAGTAACCACTTTGCTACTTTCAAAAAGTTCAGAAAATCCCTTCAAGCCTCAATTAATCTGCAGGAGTACATATACTAATCCTATCCACAAATCCAAAATGATGGATATAAATATTGTTGGGCAAAGGACGCCTAAGTTTCTAAGAAGAAATTACTTTGCCACCTAACCAAATAAGACTTAAGAGTCACTAATTTGTTGCCAAACTTTCACACTCCCACGTGAAGGTTGTCCCCCTGTATTTATCCAAACTTCTTACTTAATGCCCACTTAATCAATTATTTACATAATTAATAATTATCTCAATTTACTTAAAATTTTACTTATTTTTAATACACTTTATGCAACTTACTGTAATACACTTTACTATCATGGTCATGTGATACCATATGAATTTAATACATATACTATTATTTCATTAAAATGTCCATATAAAAATGTATATATTTTCTAAATTTCTAATTTTTTTAATCTCATATAAAGAGTATAAATTTTTGTACTCTTAATTCTTAAGATAGTAAAAAGATAACTTTCTTTTCATGTGAGAAAATAATTTCTATCTTTACCATAAAGAAAATTTGATATGATATGACTTCTTTTTATAAGTAATAAGATTTTGTTTTGTCTTGCTTTTACTTTTTATGAACAAAGTAACCAACACTCATTATCTGCTTTATTTCAAACTACGAAGATAAAGAACAACAAGATTGTTTAGATCCACATCACATCTTACATGCATACACTTTTGATAAGGGAATGCAAATGTATTACAACGTAACAAAATGCATCCACCGGATACACTTACATAATAATAATTATCTAGTAGTAGTTACAATCAAAGAAAATTATCTATTTTCACTCGATCTAGAACAATATAGACATGTAGATGATATGCAAAAGTATAAGAACTTGAGATTGAGCTCTATCAACATTTTCCAGCTACTAAATTTTGAGTAAATGAGGTCTTTAATAATATAGTCACGAATTCTCTACAATCTCATGAATGGTCTTAATCCCTTCGAGCTTATATGGGTTATTACGACTTATCCTAATATTACAGTATGGCATGTAACATTTTATTTTGGGGATTTGAGGGGTCAAACGAGGTCGGATTTTGATAAATTTGGTATGGTTGGACTCGTGAGTGAATGGGTTTTCTCGTTTTGTAATTTTTATCGGATTTCAAGACGTGGGCTCGGGGGCCGGGTTTGAACCGAATTCAGGACTTTTGGTCTAATTTGATAATTTTCATGTGGAATTTATTCCTTTAGCGTATACTGATGATAATATACTGATATTGGATAGATTCAGAGCATTTGGACGCCGATCCTAGCGGGAAGGGTGTCGTGGAATAGGATTTTGGCTTGATTGAGGTAAGTAACGATTCCAAACTGAGAGTTTGAAACCCCGAGCTATTTTTTATGTGATAAGTATCGAGGTGACGCACATGCCAAGTGACGGGCGTGCGGGGCGTGCTCCGGGAGAATTGTGTCCTGGTTCGTTCCATGGCACCGCTTAGTGACTCTTTCTTGCTGATATCCATGTTTCCATCATGTAATTAATTAAGTGTGTTGTAAATCACTAGATATCCTATTAGGGATTCACGTCGACACTGTTGAGACCCGAGTGGTCATTTCTTGGTGTCATATCATTAGTTCCGTTATCATATCATGTCTCAGTCTCAGTTATTATTATCTCGCACATCATATCTCTATTTCGGTCTAGTTTCATGGCATTGTGTGCCCGTGTGTATGAGACTGGAGAGTGATGACTGAGTGAGGCCGAGATCTTGATTATGAGTAACAGTTATAGGATCGGGTTGCACGCCGCAGCGGTTATATTGATGATTGTGATAGCTCTTAGGCTGTAGGAGCCTCTCCGGAGTCTGTAACACACCCCAGTGAGTGCAGATGATATTTTGAGGGATGAATATTATCTGGACATGGATCTTGTCCGAAATATTTATACCTGTATATGGATCTTCTCCATAGGGCCGGAATTCCCTTCCTCAGTACTTAGCGATTGTTATCAGCGATATGTATATCCTCCGGGATGGATCTTCCCTGGGCCGGATGGCCATATACAGTACCGAGTGGTTGAGAACTTGAGAGTGGAGGTACATGGTACATTTCATGCATTATGTGTATTGGCACTTAAAGATATGCTAAGCTTATTACTTTACATTGTTCAGATTTGAATTTACTTTACTGCTTGAGCTGAATACTTGAATGGAAAGCATGCCTACTTTACTGTACATTTTTATTTTGATGTTTGTTGAGGTTTAGTCCGTCACTACCTAGCAGTCCATAGTTTGGACTTGTTACTTACTGAGTTGGTCTACTCATGTTACCCCTTGCACCTTGTGTGCAGATCCAGGTATCTCAGGCCATGGTAGCGGCTATTGACTATTCCAGTCGTGGACTTTCATCGGAGATAGAGAGGTAGCTGCCTGGCGATCGCAGTCCTGCCTTTCTCCTTCCTTATCTCCCTTTTAGGGTATTTTGGCTATTCTCACACTATGTTAGTTTTTCTAAATTTCAGAACAGTTGTAGTATTTTCTCATGACTTAGTGACACCCGATGTCAGATTTTTATTTTCCGCATTTTGGTTTTGAGTTTTTCTCTTTTACGCAAATTTCAGTTTCAAAAAAGCTAGTATCTAGTTTTTAATGAAATATCGGATTGTTTGGGAGTGTGTCGGCTAGCATAGTTCCAGGATAGGCGCCATCATGACCGGGTTGATTTTGGGTCGTGATAATTACCGTGTATAACATATTAAATAATGTGTTTTTGTATGTCTAAAATATGAAATTATAAATATCGTTGTTTAAAATATATTGTTTTCTCAATATTAATGTACATCACAACAAAAGTAATTATACTATTTATATATCGTTATGTAGAACACATCAAATAATGTGTATACCAAAATATATATCAAGTTTATTTTCCTTCTTCGTATATATCAAAAAATTATTTTCCCAAATCTGAATTTTAAATCATTCCCAAATCTCATGTTGAAATACACCTCATGGAAATTTATTTCGTCTATCAAGAAGAAGTGATATATTGCGAGAATCTTAATAAGTGTTCAATGCATGTGTTGTTATTGATCTTTGCACTTATTGTAATAGTTGGTTCTAAATCCGACATTTAAATTAGGATCTTCTGAAGATAGAGATTCCAAATACTTAACTCGACGAAGTGATTATATTTGATTGTTGTCGTCATCACTTAATTCTAGATTTTAGATTTGGATCCTCCCCTTTCATAGTTGATTTTGGGACTGTTGATTTATGTGGGGTAGGGGGTATGAACGGTGGTGACATTGCAGCAGCTCCGACATCACCGTTAGAGTGAAAATTTTCTCTCCGGTATTTTGTGAACGTTAGAGTGGAAATTCTTTAGTAGATTGGAATACGAGAGATAAAAAAGAAAAAGATTAAAGAAGAAATATGAGAAGTAGTAAGGAGAGAGAGAATAAATAAGGAACTAGGGTTTATTAGGATTTTGCTATATAATGCCAATTTATTTAGGATGTCTTTACCAAATATAATATAAGCTAAAAAATTGCCAATTCTCTTTATGCGTTACCGTATCATGCCATTTAGGCCAATAAGTTCGAGGTGAAAATTTGCACTTCAGATGAGTGTAACAAAAATTTTCCTACACTTAAGACCAATAAGTCTGAAGTGAAAAATTACACTTCAGATGCACTTAAGGTCAAATAGGTAAGAAATGCAACCAATGGTTTCATGCACTTAAGGCCAATAAATCTAAAGTGAAAATTGCACTTCAGATGCACTTAAGGCCAAAAGGCCAGAAGTGCAACAAACGTTTTCCTACACTTAAGGACAATAAGTCTTGATGTTTTCTACTTCAATGCCACAAAAGAGGGGGGAATGGTTTTTGGGGTGTCCACTTTTCGCGTGCATAAGATTATAGAAAGACCTGGTTCTTCTCTGTGTTCCTTAAACTACTATTGCGGAAATAATAAATGCGAAAATTAAAGAACACAAGTATTCTTACGTGTAAAACCCTCGGTTCAAAAGGTGAAAAAACCACGACCTACTACTTAGTAGGATTTTTCACAATACTTCATTAAATCACTGAGCCAAAACAACATTTAAAAAACACTTTGTAAACCCAAGGATGTCACTACCCAAATTCCCACCCATAGGGATTGTGATGGCGCCTAACATCATACTCGCTATGCAAGCCAATGTTAGAATTTAGCTACCATTTTCTTTTGCAATTAATTAAACATAAGTAAACCGTTTAAAATAAAAGATCACAAATGCAGAATAAAATAAATACTGCTTAACCACGAAATATTCTACCACCCAGAACTGGTGTCACAATTCACGAACATTCTATGAATAACTACAAACATTGGTCTAAAAGATATGTATATGTGTCTAGAAAAAAAATGAAACAGAATGAAGAACACAGAAGGGGACACCATGGTCTGCAGATGCCTGCAGGTCTACTTTGGGTCTCCTGATGAATGATAGAAACCGACCTCTCGATTAGCCACAGTTTGCTCCAAAATCTGCACTGAAAGTGCAGAGTGCAGTATCAGTACAACCGACTCCATGTACTGATAATCGTCGAGCCTAACCTCGATGAGGTAGTGGCGAGGCTACGCCAGGGCGTTTATAATATAACCTGTATGCAGTGTATAATAAAAAAAAGGAAATACTAAAAAAAATGAAACAGTAACTTGCAGTAAATAAATAAGTAACCCAACTATCTTTCCAGTACTCAGCTATAACCAATCCTTAAGGGAATTTCCACGTCACAGTATTTAAATCAGTATAGGAGCAGAGTATGAAGACAACAAAATAAAGCTGTGTGTATTCCGATTTCCATGATATAACCAGTAACAACATGAACATTGTCCCTTATTACTCCTTGTTGCGGCGTGCAACGCGATCCCACCTATTCACCCTTATTACTCCATAATATATATATATATATATATATATATATATCACCCTTATTCCTCCTGTTGCGGTGTGCAACTCGATCCCACCTGTCCACCTTTATTACTCCTTGTTGCAGCGTGCAACCCGATCTCACCTAACAATCACATTTCACCATTAATAATAAGAGTTTCATAATTTAAATCAAAATCCTTCACAATATTTATGTCTCAACCAATGTAAACGGAAAGTTGCACAATTCAGAAACTTCACCAATTTGTACTACACAACGAGACCAACCAGAATTTGCTATGAAACACCGACAAGCTAGTTTAAACCAATAATGTAACACAGTGAAAACAAGGAAAACCAGTAATAGTTCAAATAATAAACAATATCTAACATGAAGCAATTGGACATGGAAAAATCAATAAGCATGAAGCAATTAAGGCAGGAATATAATAAATTGGGGACGGGGAAGGGAACAGACTAAACAGGTAATTTGGTGACGCATAGGTACTCGTCACCTCACCTATACACCACACACATGAATCCTCATATACCATGTAGGTTGGGGATCCGTAATCCCTCAAGTCAAAATTAGACAAAACACTTACCTCGATCCGACGGCCAACTCAATGCTCAACTAATGCTTTTCCTCTATTTTCCACCTCCGGACCACTCGTATCTAGTCAATATCAACTTAATAACATCAATTATCGTTCTACTGATTTCCCGTTTTTCCCAAAAAGGTCAAAAATCGACCCCGGGCCAGCTTGGTCAAAATACGAATTTCGGACCAAAACCCGATTACCCATTCACCCCCGAGCCCGAATATGTAATTAGTTCCAGAATCCGACCCCAAATAGAGGTCTAAATTCACAAATTTATAAAATCCCCTATTCTCCTAAAATCCCTAATTTCTACCCTTAAAGAACAAGATTTACGCCTAGAAATCTAATGGGTGTTGATGGAAATGAGTTTAAGAACACGAACCTATGATTTGGTGTTGAATTCCCACTTCAAAAATCGCCCAAAGTCGAGTTTTAATGAAAGAATTGTGAAATTTTCGAAAAATCCCGATTCTGGTCTGTTTTAAATCACTAGCGTCAGACCTTCTTCGCATTCGCGAAGGGTCTGTTGCGATCGCGAAGCAGCGTCTCCATTAGAATATGCGTTCGCGAGATAATCTTTGTTCCTATGCGAACGCAATGAAGGACACAACAGACATCATCTGAAGCTAAGAAAACCAGATTTTCTAACTCTAAAACATCTCGTAGCCAATCCGAAACTCAGCCAAGCCCTCGGGGCTCCAAATCAAGCATGCACACAAGTCTAAAAACATCATACGGACTTAATCCTGCGATGAAATCGCTAAAATAACACCTAAAACTACGGATTTAGCATCAAAATCAATGAAATTCTCAAGAACACTTTAAAGCTTCTATTTTCTCAACTGACGGTCCGATTCACATCATTTAAACTCCGATTCTCACCAAATTTTACATTCATGGTTTAAATATTATAACGAATATGTATCGTGCTCTAGAACCAAAATACGGGCTCGATACTGTCAACATTAAGCATTAAACACAAACTTTGAAACCGTAGATTTTTCTGAAATTCAATGTTAGTTAAAATTCATTTCTCGGGCTATGGACCTCGGAATTTGATTCCACGCATATGCCTAGATCCCATATTTTATTACAGACCCACTGGAATCGTTGGAACACGGGTCCAGGTCTGTTGACTCAAAACATTGACCAAAAATTAAAAATCATTTTAAATTTCAAAAATCATTATTTCTTCTATTTTTCACATAAATGCTTTCCGGAATTACGCCCCGGATTGCGCACGCAAACATAGGAGGAAAATTCTAAGAATTTTAAGGCTAATGAGCGTGGAATAAAGTCCTAAGACACGCAATGACCCTTTGGGTCATCACAATCTCCACCCCTAAAACAAACATTCGTCCTCGAACGGACATAGAAAAGTACCTGAACTGGCGAACAACTGTGGATATCTACTCTGCATGTCCGGCTCGGACTCCCAAGTAGCTGCCTCAACAGGCTAACCTCTCCACTGCACTCGAATTGAAGGATAAATCTTCGACCTTAGTTGTCGAACCTGCCTGTCTAGAATGGCTACCGGCTTATCCTGATAAGTCAAATCCTTGTCCAACTGGACAGAGCTGAAATCTAATACGTGCGACGGGTCACCATGATAGTTCCAAAGCATGGACACATGAAATACTGGATGAACTGAGGATAACCCTAGAGGCAACGCAAGTCTATAAGCCACCTCCCCTACTATCTCGAGAATCTTAAACGACCTGATATACCTAGGGCTCAACTTGCCCTTCTTTCCAAGTCTCATGACACCCTTCATGGGCGATACCCGAAGCAATACTCTCCCCGACCATGAATTTAACATCACGAACTCTACGGTCGGCATAAATATTTTTCCTGGACTCAGCTGAACAAAGGTGATCTTGAATAATCTTGACCTTGTCGGAGGCCTCCTGTATTAAATCCGTACCCAACAACCGAGCCTCCCCCAGCTCAAACCACACTAGTGGCGATCTACACCGTCTACCATATAATGCCTCATAGGGAGCCATCTGAATGCTCGAATGATAGCTATTATTGTAGGCAAACTCCACTAATGGCAAGAACTTGTCCCAAGAACCTAAAAAGTCAATAACACATGCGCGAAGCATATCCTCCAAGATATGAATGGTACGCTCGGACTGTCCGTTCATATGCGGATGAAATGTTGTGCTCAACTCGACTCGCGTACCCAACTCATGTTGTACTTCCCTCCAAAAATGTGAGGTGAAATGCGTACCACGGTCGGAAATGATAGACATGGGTACAACGTGAAGATGTACGATCTCCCGAATATAGATCTCTACTAACCGCTCCGAGGAATAGGAAACTGCCACAGGAATGAAGTGTGCTGACTTAGTCAGCCTATCCATAAGAACCCACACATTATCAAACATCCTCTAAGTCCGTGGCAGTCAAACAACAATTTCCATCATGATACGCTCCCACTTCCACTCAAGAATCTCCATGTGCTGAAGTAAACCACCAGGTCTCTGCTGCTCATACTTCACCTGCTGACAATTCAGGCACCGAGCTACATAAGCAACTATATCTTTTTTCATTATCCTCCTCCAATAATGTTGTCGTAGGTCCTGGTACATATTAGCGGTTCCTAGGTGAATAGAATACTACAAACTGTAAGCCTCCTCATGGATCAACTCACGAAGCCCATCAACATTAGGCACATATATACGACCCTGCATCCTCAAAACACCTTCTTCTCCCACTATAACCTGCTTGGCACCACCGTGCCGAACTGTGTCCCTAAGGACCATCAAGTGAGGGTCATCATATTGTCGATCTCTTATATGCTCAAACAAAGAAGACCGAGCGACTGTACAAGCCAAAACATGGTGGGGCTCTAAAATATCCAACATCACAAACTGATTGGCCAAAGTCTGAATATCTAAAGCTAGCGGTCTCTCACAGACCGAATGAAAGCAAGGTTGTCCATTCTCACTGCCTTACTACTCAATGCATCGGCCACCACATTGGCCTTTTCGGATGATACAATATTGTGATATAATAGTCTTTCAATAGCTCTAACCATCATCTCTGCCTCAAATTGAGATCCTTCTTCTTGAACAAATACTAAAGGCTGCGATAATCCGTGAAAACATCACACGACACGCCATAAAGATAGTGCCTCCAAATCTTCAACGTGTGAATAATGGCTGCCAACTATAAGTCATGAACATAGTAATTCTTCTCGTGTATCTTCAACTGGCGAGATGCATATGCTATTACCCTGCCCTCCTGCATCAACACTCACACAGGAGGCATTACATTATACCGTGTAAGATTCTGAATCTGATGGTAATATCATCACTAGTGGTGTAGTCAAAGCCGTCTTGAGTTTCTGAAAGCTCGCCTCACACTCGTCCGACCATCAGAATGGGGCACCGTTCTAAGTTAACTTAGTCATCGGGGCTGTTATAGATGAAAACCCCTCCACAAACCGACGGTAATATCCCACCAAACCCAAGAAGCTCCTTATCTCCGTGGCTGAAGTGGGTCTAGGACAGTTTTTGACTGCCTCAATATTATTAGGATCAACCTAAATACCCTCTACTAAGACGACGTGGCCCATTAAAGCAACTGAATCCAACAAAAACTCGCACTTCAAAAGTTTAGCATACAACTGAATGTCCCTTAAAGTCTGGAGCACTATCCAATGGTGCTGCTCATGCTACTCCCGACTGCGGGAGTATATAAAAATGTCATCAATGAACACAATCACAAATTAATCCAGATAAGGCTTGAACACGCGGTTCATCAAGTCCATAAATGTTGCTGGGGTATTAGTCAACCCAAAAGACATCACCAAAAACTCAGAAGTGCCCATACTGACTTCGAAAACTTGTCTTAGGGACATTGGACGCCCTAATCCTCAATTGATGGTAGCTAGATCTCAAGTCAATTTTTGAAAACACCTTGGCACCCTAAAGTTGATCTAACAAATCATCAATCCTCGGCAACAAATACTTGTTCTTGATAGTGACTTTGTTCAATTGCCTATAATCTATACACATCCTCATTGACCCATCCTTCTTCTTCACAAATAACATCGGTGCACCATAGGGCGAGAAACTAGCTCTAATGAAACCCTTATCAAGCAAGTCCTGCAACTGTTCCTTCAATTCTTTCAACTCTAGTGGGGCCATCCGATATGGTGGAATAGAAATTGGCTGGGTGCCCGAAGCCACATCAATGCAAAAGTCAATATCCCTGTCGGTAGCATCCCCGATAGGTCTGCAGGAAATACTTCAAGAAACTAACGACTAACAGGCACAAAATCCATAGAAGGAACCTCGGCACTAGAATCACAAACATAATCCAAATAAGCTAAACACCCCATCTCAACCATACGCCGAGCCTTAATATACGAAATAACCCTGCTGGAAGAATGGCCAAGAGTCCACATCCACTCTAATCGAGGAAACCCTGGAAGGGCTAAGGTCACTGTCTTAGTAGGACAATCCAAATCGCGTGATAAGGAGACAACCAATCCATGCCCAATATAACATCTAAATCGACCATATCAAGAAACAAAAGATCTACACTTGTCTCAAGACCCCCAATAACGACCACACACGCGCGATAAACATGATCTACCACAATAGCATCCCCCACGGGCGTGGACACATATACATGGGCACTCAGAGATCTCGGGGCACAAAAAATTATGAAGCAAAATAAGATGACACATAAGAGTAAGTAGACCCCGGATCAAATAGGACTGAAGCATCCCTACTGCATACTGAAGCAGTACTTGTGATAACAGCATCGGAGGACTCAGCCTCAGTTCTGGCTGGGAATGCATAACATCAGGGCTGGGCCCCACCACCCTGAACCATATCTCTGGGATGACCTATGGCTGGCGGACCTCCACCTCCAGCGGCCTAACTTCTACCTCTAACAATTTGGTCCCTACCTTTGGCTACCTGACCCTTACCTCTGGCTACCTGACCCCTACCTCTGGCTGGGAGAGCAGGCACTGCAGTAAATTGTGCCGGAACTATTGCACGAGAACCCTGATACTATGGCTGAACACCCGATAATCACGAACAGGTCCTCCGAATATGCCCATAATCACCACACTCAAAATACCCATCCTGATGTTGAGGCTGTGAGAGCTGACACTGACCCTGACGAGCCTGTTGACCAGGATAGTTACTTTGAAGAAGATGTGCTTTGATAGGAGCTGGTTGTGCACTATAGGTTGGATGAGAAGAAAGAGGCACATAAGAACCAGGACTCTCAGACACACCGTGAGATACCTGAAGTGCTGAATGAAATGGCCTAGCAAGATGGCCTCTACCAAAAACACCTCTACCTCCAGATGAAGCGTCGTTGAACATACTGGAATGACGAGGTCTCTTATCCGACCCCTGACCTCCCTGTCCAAGAACCATCTAAACTCGTCTGGCCACATTGGTCGCATCGTGGAAAGATATCTCGCTCCCTGTCTCCTTGGCCATCTGCAATCTGATAGGCTAAGCAAGACCCTCAATAAATTTCCTAACCCTTTCTCTCTCTGTGGGAAGCAAAAGTATAGCATGTCGGGCCAAATCCACAAATCGATTCTCATACTGGGTGACAATCATGCTGCTCTGCTGAAGACACTCGAACTGACAGCGGCGCTCATCTCTCGTAGTGATAAGCAGAAACTTCTCCAAGAAGAGATATGCGAGCTGATCCCAAGTGAGGGCAGGCAACCTAGCTGGTCTAGTCAATAAATAACCCCTCCACCATTTCTTGGCGGAACCAGTCTTTTGAAAAGCAGTAAAGTCGACCCCATTGGTCTCCAAAATGCCCGTGTTCACAGAACCTCAAGGAAGCTATCAAGGTACTCCTGGGGGTCCTCTGAAGTGGAACCGATGAAATGAATCGGGAACAACTTGATAAACCTATCCAATCTTTACAAAGCATCGGAGGACATAGTTTCCTCATCAATGGGCGGAGCTGCAGCAACAGGCTAAACTACCCCAACTGGATGAGCTGCTGGGGTCTGAAGCTGGGGAGCCATCTGCTACAGAGTGTGAGTGGCAGGAGTCTGGGCTCTTCCTCTAGCCTGAGATATGGCTGATGCCACGAGAAATGTGCTTGCTACACACTCCATAAGGCCCACTAGTTAGACCAAGGTATCCTGAAGTACTGGTGTATCAATAAACCCCTCTGGGACCTAAGCTATCCTACCAGAACAGTCTGAGCTAGAGCCTCCTCGTCGAACTCAACTTGAGGCTCCACGGCTGGGGCTGCTGCTCAAGCTGTGGGCTAAACCTTGCCCCTGCCTCAGCCTCTTCCCCTCGTAGGAGCTTTTGCTGCTGGAGGATCCGGCTACTGATCAGCGGAAGAAGCGGTACACGTTCTTGCCATCTGCGAGAGAATACGAATAGAAGTGTCCGATCTGTATTGGGATAACAAGAATCGCACGACAGAGTTGAATAAAAATGAACTTGTTCCTAACTTTATAGCCCCTAGGAGATAAGTACAGACGTCTCCGTACCGATCCCCCAGACTCTACTAAGCTTATCCGTCAATTGTGAGACCTAAGCAACCTAGTGCTCTGATAACAATTTATAACAACCCAAATTCCCAATCATACGGATCGTGATGGCACCTAACGTCATTCTTTCTAGGCAAGCCAGTGTTAGAATTTAGCTACCATTTTCTTTAGCAATTAATTGAACAAAAGTAAACAGTTTAAAACATGAGATCACAAATGCGGAATAAAATAAATACTACTTAACCATGAACTATTATACCACCCAGAACTGGTGTCACAATTCACGAACATTCTACGAATCACTACAAACATTGGTCTTAAAGATAAGTATATCTGTCTAGAAAGAAAATGAAATAGAATGAAGAACACAGAAAGGGACTCCAGGGCCTACGGAGGCCTATAGGTCTACCTTGGGTCTCTTGGTGAATGCTAACAATCAACCTCTCAATGAGCCACAGTCTGCTCCAAAATATGCACAGGAAGTGCAGAGTGCAGTATCAGTACAACTGATGCGTGGCTAGAATCCATAGTTTTAAGCATTATGTACCTTACATTTTATGTGCTTTTGTGATAAAAATGCACGATATATTTGCATAATGGATTCTATGTCATGCGTAGGTGAATTAGAGATGGAAGTCGAGCTAAATGGGTGCATAAACGTCAAAAATACGCTCAAGAGTCGAAAAGGAGTGACCCGGACCATAGCCGGGCATTTTGGCCCAAAAGCCTGGCTTAACCAGGCGTTAATGGGGCGTTACACACCGAACGCCAACCATGCCCAGGCATTAATGGGGCGTTAGAGCCCAAACGCCTGGCCTACCCAGGCTGTAGCTAGGCATTTGGGGCTTAACACCTGGGGTCCCTGGTCCGGTAAATTCCGAGTTTTGAAGGTTTTAAGTGTTTCCCTCCTACACGTTTAGGATTTGTCCCAAACATATAAATAGACCCAAAAATACAACTTTGGGGGGGAGGACATTTTTAGAGAGAAGATACACACAAGATCATTGAGGAAGCAAAGGATTATTAGTTTTCTTCATCTTAATCTAGCATTTTCCATTTATGCAAAACTTATACAATTGTTTGATTCCAGTATGAGTGGATAAACACCCATTGTTCTGGGGTTGTGGTTTAGCCATGAATATTGTTATTCGACATTAAATTAACCTTGATTATAGTTCGCTCAATATATGGTTGTTTCTTCAATTCCGCGTTTAATTGCTTAATTGTCTGGCCAACAGTTAGGTTCTATATACTATCTAAGTTATGCTTGGGAAAGCCGTATATAGATTAGAGAAAAATTGAAGAGAGCGCGATCTTAACCCTTCAGGGGAGCGGATTTCTGGTTAGGATAGGAATATACCTAGTCACCGTGCTTAATTAAACATCGTAATCTTAGTGCATTCTAATGGATTAATTTCATAGGAATATAAGCGTTAATCTATTGAGAATAAGCGATTAATAAAAGGGAGAGTTAATTAGAATGCAATACGAGTGGTGAATTGATCACAACGCTGGAATATTTTTCTCTACAGAATACACACAACAATATTCTTGTCACTTGATAATTCGTTAGTTCATAGAATCATAGTATAAATTAGTTAAATTATTGGATTTTATTTTGGCTCAATTAAATAACAATTAGAGTGATTCAACAAGTAGTTTACGCAAGTCCCTGTGGGTTTGACATTCGATTTAACATTATATTACTTGCTACGACCATGTATACTTGCGTGAGTGTCTGGGACCAACATGTTTTTTGCGCCATTGCCGGGGACTTGAATATAGACTACTTTTTAGTTACTTGACTTAATTGTTTATTTCATTGAGTTTTACGTCACATGGTTTTTTCTCCAATCTCAGGAACTTCGAGTGAATGCGTAGGGTCAGAAGCCAGGATAGACTTGACGGTTTTGACCCCGAACCTGAGAGATCATTTCACAGGAGATTGCGAGAAGCAAGAGATACAGACAATATTCAGGACTTCATCCGATTTCCTGTGAACATGGTAGAGGAACAACACATGGGTGTTCAGGAGGTGGCAATGCCTAGTATTGCTAATATCACCTCCAGCATCGTGAAGACCAGAATCACTGAGAACTTTGAGCTGAAACAGAGCATGATCCAACTACTTCATGCAAACGGGCAGTTTTTGGGTCTTCCACACGAGGATCCACAGCAGCACATTCTGAACTTCTTGGAGATTAGTGATACTTATATCACTAACGGGGTCACACCAGATTATGTGAGGCTCACGCTTTTACCATTCTCTATATTGGGCGAAGCAAAGCAATGGCTGAAAGTAGAACCAGCTAATTCAATCACAACATGGAACGATCTGGCGAGGAAATTTTTGGAAAGGTTCTTCCCTTCAGGAAAGACCGCAAAAATCAGGAGTGAGATAGTCTCCTTTAGACAGAAAATAGGTGAATCGTTATATTCAGCATGGGAAAGATTTAAGGGGCTACTCAGAGACTGTCCTCATCACAATCAGACAAACGAGGTGTTAGTTCACACTTTCATTGAGGGACTCTATCCGCAAACAAAAATTGTGGTAGATGCAGCAGTAGGAGGTCAGGTGTTGGAGAAGAATTATGATAAAATATTTGCATTACTGAATAAATTCTCCAAAAGCAATCCAGATTGGCAAGGTGAGATAGGGAGAAATGTTGTTCAAAAGTCACCAGGGGTTCTTGAACTTGAAGTGGTTTCAGCATTATCAGCCCAGATTTCCACATTGACTAACCAAGTCAATCAGATGAACCTGATCATTAACAAACAACAATCTCAACCAGTGCAACAGATTCAGGTATTTTGTGAAGTCTGTGGAGAGGGTCATTCGAGTGATTTATGCCCAGTTAATCCAGAGTCTGTCTTCTTTGTGGGTAACGGGAATAAGGGACAAGCAAATCAATATGGATACATTTATAACCCCAACTGGAGAAACCACCCAAACGTCTCTTCGGGTGGAAATCAGAGCACTCATTATAACCACAGGCATCCAGCACCTCAACAGCAGTACAAACCACCTCATGCTAAACCATCAGCAAGCCTTGAGGAGATTATGAAGACAATGTTGAATGACCAACTTGATTTCAATCAGAAAATAATGGCTGATTACCAAGCCCAGACTGCAGCAATGAGAAACTTAGAACATCAAGTGGGGAAACTCGCCAGTTCTCAAAATACCCGACCAACGGGGGCTCTTCTAAGTGACAATGAAGCTAAACCTAAAGCATCTGTTAATGCTATATCATTGAGGAATGGGAAGGAATTGGAAGAAGTTTAGTCCAAGAAGAGGAAGCAGGTAACTTTTGATGAGGAACCAATCACTATGGAATCAACATCAGACAACCCGAAAGAATCAAATAAGCCAGCAAAGGAGGCGGTGGCTGAGCAACCCCCACCAAATGTTGCGAGGCCACCCCCTCCATTCCCTCAAAGGTTGCAAAAAGTGAAAGATAATGACGCATACAAAAAGTTTCTTGACCTCTTGAAGCAGGTACAAATCAATATTCCACTGGTAGACATTTTGCAGGAGGTGCCCAAATATGCTAAATACATCAAGGACATTGTGGCAAATAAAGGAGGCTGACTGAGTTCGAAACCGTGGCACTCACGGAGGAAGTTAGCTCAAGAATTCAAAGCAAGCTACCTCAGCAATTAAAAGATCCGGGTAGTTTTACTATCCAAATCTCAATTGGTAAGCATGCAGTCGGGCGAGCTTTGTGCGATCATGGGGAAAGTATTAATTTGATGCCGTTATCTGTGTTCAAGCAATTGGGTTTGGGTGAACCACGCCCAACAACAGTGATTTTACAATTGGCTGATCGCTCCCTTGCTCATCCTGAGGGAGTAATTGAACATGTGTTGGTTCAGGTGGGTTCCTTCATATTCCCAGCTGATTTCATTATCTTGGACTATGAGCCTGATCAGGAAGTCCCATTTATTTTGGGGCGTCCATTCCTAGCTACGGGCCGAGCTATCATCGATGTGTGTGAAGGGAAGATGACAATGCGAGTTGGTGATCGAGTGGAGGTGTTTAATGTTTATAAGGCACTCAAGTTACCTGTCCACTATGAAGAGCTATCCATGATTACTGTAGTGGAAAGCAAATCGGAGTCAATGGTTCCATACATGAGTCATGTTGACCCTCTTGAGCAAGTGTTAGTTGGGGATAAAGAAGACTGTGGGGATGAAACAAGGGGAGACATTGAGCAAGCTTTTGATGTATCTTGCAGTTACCTCCACGGCCTAGGAAAATTTGAAGAGTTGAACAAGCCTGTTACTCTAATCCCTCTTAAACCATCTATTGAAGAAGCTCCAAAGCTGGAACTCAAACCTCTTCTAGCACATTTACGCTATGCTTATTTGGGGAACTCTAAGACATTGCCCGTGATCATCTCATCCATCCTGACCAATACAAAAGAACAGAAATTGCTTAGGGTACTTTGTGAGCACAAAAAAGCGATTGGGTGGACATTGCTGATATTAAAGGAATCAACCCATCATTTTGCATGCATAAAATCTTTTTGGAAGATGGACATTGCCCGAATGTTGAGTAGCAAAGAAGGCTAAATCCCATCATGAAAGAAGTGGTGAAAAAATAAGTAATAAAATTGCTAGATACAGGTATCATTTTCCCTATTTTTGACAGCAACTAGGTGAGCCCGGTTCAATGTGTGCCCAAAAAGGGAGGGATGACCGTGATTGAGAATGAGAAGAATGAGCTAATTCCTACCCGCACTGTTACGGGTTGGAGAGTTTGCATTGATTATCGAAGGCTCAACAAAGAAACCCGCAAGGATCACTTTCCACTCCCATTCATTGATCAAATGCTGGACAGATTAGCAGGGCATGAATATTATTGCTTTCTGGATGGGTATTCAGGTTACAATCAAACTGTCATATGCCCAGAGGATCAGGATAAGACCACGTTTACTTGCCCTTATGGCACCTTCGCCTTCAAGCGAATGCCATTTGGTCTTTGTAATGCACCATCCACCTTCCAAAGATGCATGGTGTTTATTCTCACTAACATGGTGGAAAAATTCGTAGAGGTATTCATGGACGACTTCTCAGTCTTTGGGTCATCCTATGATGATTACTTGAAAAATCTGAGCATGGTGTTGGCCCGTTGTGAAGAAACGAATCTGGTGTTAAATTGGGAGAAGTGTCACTTTATGGTGCATGAAGGTATCATTTTGGGTCATAGATATCTAAAAGCGGCATCGAAGTTGATAAGGCAAAAGTGGAGGCAGTTGAAAAACTACCTCCACCAATTTCAGTGAAGGGCATCCGGAGTTTCTTGGGACACGCAGGATTTTATATGTGCTTTATTAAAGATTTTTCTAAAATTGCTACTCCGTTGTGTAGGTTGCTGGAAAAAGATATCAAGTTCAATTTTGATGCATCCTGCCTGAAGGCATTGAAAGGCTCAAGATGAAATTGGTGGATGCCCCCATAATTGTTGCACCTGAGTTGTCAGTACCATTTGAACTTATGTGTGATGCAAGTGACCATGCAATTGGGGCAGTGCGGGGCCAAAGGAAAGACAAGGTGTTTTATTCCATCTTCTATGCGAATAAGACCCTCGATGATGGACAATAGAATTACACCACCACTGAAAAGGAGTTGTTAGCTGTGGTGTGGGCCTTTGAAAAATACCGGGCATACTTGGTGGGCACTAAAGTTATTGTCCACGCAAATCATGCAGCAATCAGGTATTTATTTACAAAGAAAGAATCTAAAGCTAGATTGATGTGTTGGGTTTTATTGTTGCAGGTATTTGATGTGGAGATAAGAGACGAAAGGGCACTGATAACCAAGTAGCTGACCATCTGTCGAGGTTGGAAAATCATGATCATGTTGAGGAGGGTGGAGATATCAAAGAATTATTTCCTGATGAGCAACTTTTTGCTATAACCCAAGACCCTCCTCCGTGGTATGCCGATTATGTGAATTATCTGGTGAGTGGGGTACTTTCTCCGGAAATAGAATCTGGAGCAAGAAAGCGGTTCTTACGCGATGTGAAATTTTACTACTGGGATGAGCCCTACCTGTATAAAGAATGTGGTGATTAGTTAATGAGGAAATGTATTCCTGATATAGAAGTGGAACGGGTGTTGTACGATTGTCATGCATCACCATATGAAGGCCATCATAATGGCGATCGAACAACAGCGAAAGTGATACAATCTGGTTTCTTTTTGCCAACTCTATTCAAAGATGCCCACACATTTGTTAAAAAGTGTGACCAGTGCCAGAGAACAGGAACGATAACAAGGAAGCACGAGATGCCTTTGAATAATATCTTGGAGGTAGAGATTTTTGATGTATGGGGGATAGACTTTATGGGTCCATTCCCATCATCCANGCCATGGTTGTTGCTGCGTTTGTGAAAAAGAATATATTTTCCAGATTTGGTACTCCACGGGACTTGATTTGTGATGAAGGAACTCATTTTTTCAATCGGTTGTTGAATAACCTGTTAGCTTAATATGGGGTCATTCATCGAGTTGCAACAACATATCACCCTCAAACTAGTGGCCAAGCAGGGGTATCCAATAGAGAAATCAAGAAAATACTAGAGAAAACAGTGAGTGTGAACAGGAAGGATTGGGCTGCTAAGTTAGATGATGCCTTATGGGCATACAGAACAGCATACAAAACAACAATTGGGGCATCACCATACAAGCTGGTCTATGGGAAGGCATGTCACTTGCCCGTAGAGCTTGAACACAAGGCGTATTGGGCCATCAAGAAGTTAAACATGAACCTTGAAGCCGCGGGTGAGAAAAGATTGCTGCAGTTTGATGAATTGGATGAGTTCAGGTTGCACTCATACGAAAATGACAAACTTTACAAAGAAAAGACCAAGAGATGGCATGACAAACATATAAATCCGCGTCATTTTGAGCTAGGCCAACAGGTATTATTATTCAATTCTAAGCTTAGACTGTTTCCTCGGAAGCTGAAATTGAGATGGTCATGCCCATTTGAGATAGTGAGAGTCACCCCATATGGTTTACTTGAGTTGAGAGCTATACACGGTGAAATAAAATCTTTAGTGAATGGACATAGAGTCAAACACTATTGGGGTGGCACCATAAATCGTGAGAAGAACAAAGTTGTGCTCGCTGATGAGTGAGGCGAGATTCTGCGTCGTGCCACGACGTTAAATCAGGCGCTTCATAGGCGGCAACCTATTGACTTGTTGTAATCGTCGTGCCACGACATTAACTAAGGTTCTTATTGGGAGGCAACCCAATTCTTGGTTAAATCTTAACATAGCTAGAAGTAGTTCTTGTAAATATAGGTACTAACGAGCTTGGGAATGCATTCGAGGGTTAAGGAGCAGTGTGCTAGCATGACGGAAAGCCTGGCTAACGCCAGGGGGGACCGGGCGATAAGCCCCTAACGCCTGGCTAACCCCAGGGGGGACCGGGCTTTTTATCTCTAACGCCTGGCTAACGCCAGGGTGCTCGGGATTTATGACTAAAACGCACATTAAACGCCAGGTATGTTCCACTTCTTATTTTTTTTCATCTCCCAACTCTCTCTCAAGAAAGGGTTTACCCCCAAGAACACCACTTCATCCGACAAACACAGAACAAGTTCACAGCACACACATTTTCACCCAAATCTGCACAATTTCGATTCCATGGTCCACTTCATCCGACAAACACACATCAAGAGTTGAGGTATGATTCTATCCCTATCCCTTGTTACTTCAAAGTGGGTATTAAAATTATGAAAGGTATAGCCTTGATTCATGGTGATTCTTTATGGGTTTATGCAATTCATGGTCATATTGTATTATGTTGTGAATCCCAACCCCCGAACCCTTTAGGAATGGGCTAAAATTGTGAAGCTAAGTGGTATTATGGAACCCCAACCAGATTTGGGTACATTAGGCAGTCCCTCAAGTCCATAAGAGCTCCCATGGCAGTTGTGCTAGCCAAGTGCTCGATGTAATGCCTCAATGGCAATACATATCCCATTTGGAGCCCGAGTCTCCAGGAAACTAACCACTAGTGGCATGCTTCGTGAACTCCATGAAATTTTAAGTGTGAAGAGGCTCACGAGAAGCCGTATGTGTCAAAATTGTTCGTAAATGTGCCAAGGTGAAGTCTGAGTAACCTTGGCAAATTGGAAAAACTTATAGTACACATGTTGTGACACCCACTAACTACTGATCATTTTTGCAGGGAAATAACGATGCTACCCAGAAGAGCCACAAGCAAAGGAAAGGACACGTCTTCGGCCCCAGCAAAAAGCAAAGCAAAACCCCCACCACCTCAGAAGAAAAGAAAAGGGGGAGATGCTACTTCTAGTATGACTGGTGAGGAAGCAGTAGTTGTTGTCTCTGCTATAAGACAATAGCCCGTTGGTCAATAGGAATATGGTATCAACAACATCCTAGTACAATCCAGGAAATGGTATTCACCCTGAAGAGGCCATTAAGGAAGGAAGTCTGAGAACAAAATTCCCAGCGATTTGGAGGAGCATCCATGAGTTGGGTTTGGAATACGTGTTCAGGCACAATGGTCATATCAACCTTAACTTAGTCCGAGAATTCTATGCAGGGTTCGACCCTAAGGACAAGGAGGTATTAGTACCAATTTGTGGACACTTGCTAGATTTTTCGACCAAGGCCATATGCGATTTTCTAGGTGCACCAAATGTTCCGGTGGAGCCTCTGGAGCAATTCATCCGCCATCCCAACTATAGAGAGTTGAGGCACACACTGTGTGGGGTTGAGTCCAGGGCTGCTTGGATTCAGGATAGAGCCACAAATCGCCATAAAAGGTTTCCCAAGAAGAAAATGAAGGTTGAAACCCAGGTGTGGCTTAAAGTGATTAATGCACGGATACTACCATGTAATCATGACAACTTAATCAGCCGAGAGAGGACTTGTGCGCTCTACTTCCTTACGACGGGGTAGAGAGTGAATGTGGGCCATCTGATGTGCTATCAAAAGGGGTTGGTGCGTTCCAGCAATAGAATTGATCGAATACTATTCCCAAATTTCCTGACTCAGTTACTCCTAAATGAGAATGTAGCGGTTGATCCCATCTTTGACCATACCATTGATCAACTCGCACGAGAGACTGATATCACTGGCTTAAGACTGAAGGAAGAATCATCACTGACCACTGCAAAGCGCAATGTGCAGGATGATAGCTTCATGGCCCATCTTTATGGGATGCTGGATTTGCAGTTGCGAATAGGAGGTTGGCACGCATCAGTTGATGAGAGAGATGAGTTGGATCAGAGATACCCGCTCAATGCTCACGCTCAACAGATGATTAGAGTAAGTGAGGGATAAAGGCTCCCAGATGATGAGGATATCAACATACCTGATGATTCAGATGCAGAGCCGACGCGCTCAGATGAGGAAGCTGATGAAGGAGATGAGCATGAGGAGGAATGGATAGCGTCAGATGATGAGCACGCTGAATGATCAGGGAGTTCTTGTACCTTGCTTCTATTACTTGTTTTGTCTTTATATGATGCACTGAGGACAGTGCATGAATTAAGTGTGGGGTGTATACATACATATTGTGAATTTTTTGTACCATATGTGGTGTCGTGTTGTAGTTTTGTATTCATGATATTAAATGATCTTTCTTTTAAGTCTTGTAGTTGTTTTTTGTTTTTTATATATAAATATGTGAACTTTTCCCGACGGTGGACCTCCTAGACAGTTCTCTTGTGGGAAGTAAGTCTAAAGAAAATAAAAATAAAAATAATAAAAAAAAAGATTTTTATTTTAGGTAGTGTAGTAATTCACTCTTGGTTTTTCTTTGGACCACGGTTCTTTTCCAAGGTTGTAACTTGAACCGGGTACTTTAAAGTATTTTTTTGTTTTTTTAGAGTAGTTAGGAAGAAACTGATTTACTCTGAAATACCCTATGACATGTTTGATACCGGCATATTAGGTTATGACATACATTTTGTTTTCCCTTATATTTGGTTTGACATGTGATGCCTGAGTAAAAAAAAAATAGCCTATTTTGTGACGCCTTAGCTTACTTGTGTGACTTGTATGCTACATAGTGTGATAATGCTTAATTCTCTCAATTTTATGTGCTTTCTTGACTTGAGAGTTGAATAAAACCGTTGTGATTGAGTCATGTGCAATGTGTGAGTGAGGTTTAGTGATTTTCTATGCTATCCTGTGTAGTCTAGAACTTGCCCCGTGTGTTAATCTAAGCGAAATTGTAGGTTATGCTAGTCTAGGAGATGACGTAGGCGTTTTCTTTCTTGATCATGGATGTGCTTGTCACATAAGAAATAAATTTTCCATTGTTAGCCCCTTTGAGCCTTTAGACCTTTTCTTTGGTACCCACATTACAAGCCGTACCCCTATTTTGTTCTTAAATTGATATTTTTGCACCTTTTTCTCCTAAGGCACTTAGTCGCTAAAAGAAGTAAGGTGGGATATGGGGGATTAAATTTTGAGTGGAGCCATGGAAAGACTTGTTAGTGCACTAAAAATTGTATTCAAGAGTCACTAGCCATTGAATCTTCATGTATGGAGTGTGTGTAGAAAAAAAAAATGATAGTAAAAGTATGTAAAAAAAGATACACACCTCAAATTTTTATTAATTTGTGCTAGTGAAAATATAGAAGTGCTTAATTGAAAAAAGTTCTATGTTGAATATGAATTGTGGCAAGAGAATTGGTTGAGAAGAATATGTGTTAATTTGTGAAGGTAGTGTATTAAAGAGCTTAGGAGGGTTAGTCACTATTCCTAAATATATCCTACCCGTCCCTTAGCCTACATTACAACCTTAAAAGTCCTAATTGATCCTAGATTTGGCTAACTTGAATTAGTAGAGGGCTACACTACGGGCAAGCTTCTGGTATGATCACGGGATGCATGTGAATTCTTTGTGAGAGTGAGTGAAATCGTTCAAGTGTGTGATGTCCTTAAATAATGTTCAAAAGCATATTTAAATGTGTGGACTAGTTATATTCACTCTTTTGTTATTGGTGAGGGGACATGATCTCATGAACGATTGGTAATACTGTAATTTTCTTGTTGGGTAGGTGCGTGAATTGAGAGGGATTAGTAGTTGCAAGTCGACTCTTGAGGTTGGGTGGTTGCAATTAGGTTGATATGTGTGATTGATTAAGTTGTTATACTTGGGCATGTTTAAAGAAGGGAAAGAATGTGAAATTTTGTATGTTCATACTTGATTGCCGGTATCGATCATAGTTAAGGGGTAATGTGTGTGATTGAAAAGTAAAATACTCCTTGTTAATGAAATGTGTACGTGTTGAAGGATATTGCTCGAGGACGAGCAAGAGTCTAAGTGTGGGGTGTTGATGCGTGGCTAGAATCCATAGTTTAAAGCATTATTTACATTTTATGTGCTTTTGTGATAAAAATACACGTTATATGTGTATAATGGAGTCTATTTCATGTGTAGGTTAATTGGAGATGGAAGCCGAGCTAAATGGGTGCATAAACGTCAAAAATATGCTCAAGAGTCGAAAAGGAGTCACCTGGTCCATAGCCGGGCGTTTTGGCCAAAAATCTTGGCTTAACCAGGCGTTAGTGGGGCGTTACACACCAAACGCCAGCCATGCCCAGGCGTTAATGGGGCGTTAGAGCCCAACCGCCTGGCCTACCCAGGCTGTAGCTGGGCGTTTAGGGCTTAACGCCTGGGGTCCCTGGTCCGGTAAATTCCGAGTTTTGAAGGTTTTAAGTGTTTCCCGGTTTGAATAGAAGTCTCCTACACATTTAGTGTTTGTCCCGAACATATAAATAGACCCAAAAATACAAATTTTGGGGGGAGGCCATTTTTGGAGAGAAGATACACACAGGATCATTGAGGAAGCAAAGGATTATCAGTTTTCTTCATCTTAATCTAGTATTTTCCATTTATGCAAAACTTATGCAATTATTTGATTCTAGTATGAGTGGCTAAACACCCATTGTTCTGGGGTTGTGGTTTATTGTTATTCGACATTAAATTAACCTTGATTATAGTTCGCTCAATATATGGTTGTTTCTTCAATTCTGCGTTTAATTGCTTAATTGTCTGGCCAGCAGTTAGGTTCTATATACTATCTATGTTATGCTTGGGAAAGCCGTATATAGATTAGAGAATAATTGAAAAGATCGCGATCTTAACCCTTCAGGGGAGCGGATTTGTGGTTAGGATAGGAATATGCCTAGTCACCGTGCTTAATTAAAGATCGTAATCTTAGTGCATTCTAATGGATTATTTTCAAAGGAATATAGGCGTTAATCTATTGAGAATAGGCGAGTAGTACTTCGGGAGAAGGCTACGAGAAATTATCGATTAATTAGCAACCATGAGTGAATTATATAAAAGGGAGAGTTAATTAGAATGCAATACGAGTGTGAATTGATCACAACCCTGGAATATTTGTCTCTACTGAATACACACAACAATATTCTTGTCACTTGATAATTCGTTAGTTCATAGAATCATAGTATAAATTAGTTAAATTCTTGGATTTTATTTTGGCTCAATTAAATAACAATTAGAGTGATTCAGCAAGTAGTTTACGCAAGTCCTTATGGGTTCGATATTCGATTTAACATTATATTACTTGCTACGACCACGTTTACTTGCGTGTGCAATTGGGACCAACAACAACCAACCCCATGTATTGGTAAGTGCCGAGCATAATTTCAACGAAGTAGTGGAAAGGCTACGGTGGGGAGTTTTTCATATAACATGTATGCAGTGCATAACAAAACAAAAAAAGGAAATACTAAACTAAATGAAACAGTAACTTGCAGTAAATAAATAAGTAACCTAGCTATCTTTCAAGTACTCGGCTATAACCAATCCTTAAGGGAATTTCGACGTTACAATATTTAAATCAGGGTAGGAGCAGAGTGTGAAGATAACCAAATAAAGCAGTGTGTATTCCGATTTCCATCATATAGCCAGCAACAACATGAACATTCTCCCTTATTACTCCTTGTTGTGGCGTGCAACCCGATCCCACCTTTTCACCCTTATTACTCCCCAATATATATATATATCACCCGTATTCCTCCTGTTGCGGCATGTAACATGATCCAAACTGTCTACCCTTATTATTCCTTGTTGCGGCGTGCAACCCGATCCCACCAGACAATCACATTTCACCATTAATAATAAGAGTTTCATAATTTAGATCAAATCCTTCACAATATTTATGTCTCAACTAATGTAAACGTAAAGCTGTACAATTAAGAAACTTTGCCAATTTGTACTACACAACGAGACCAACCAAAATTTGCTATGAAACACCGACAAGCTAGTTTAAACCAATAATGTAACACAATGAAAACACGAAAAACATGTAATAGTTCAAATAAGAAATAATATCTAACATGAAGAAATTGGACATGGAAGAATCAATACGCATGAAGCAATTAAGGCAGGAAGATAATAAATTGGGGACAGGGAATGGAACAGACTAAATAGGTAATTTGGTGACGCATAGGTACTCGTCACCTCACCTACACACCACACACATGAATACTCACATAGAAAGTAGGTTGGGAATCCTTAATCCCTCAAGTCAAAGTTAGACCAAACACTTACCTCGAAAGTAGGTTGGGAATCCCTAGTACACATGAATGCTCAACTATTGCTTTTCCTCCATTTTCCACCTCCGGACCACTCGTATCTAGTCAATACCAACTTAATAACATCAATTATCGCTAAAGGAATCAAGTTGAATGAATAGTTCTATTGATTCACCATTTTGTCCCAAAAAGGTCAAAAATCGACCCCGGGCCCGCTTGGTCAAAATACGAAATTCGAACCAAAATGTAACGGCCCGGCCGGTTCTGTGAGATTTTCCCCGTTTCCCCCGTTTCTACTTTATTATATGTTTCTTAACCTATTTATGTTGCGTTGGGTTGGTTGGTTCGGGTTCAGAGTGGTCATTGTGAGAATTGAGACACTTAGTCTCTTAAATTAGCTTGATAGTTGAAAAAGTCAACTGAGAGTTCACTTATTGGTAAACAACCTCGTAATGCATATATTATGGCTTGGATAGTTTTTTTAGGTGATTTGGCACTTAGAGTATGTTCGGAATGAAGTTTTGATGTCCGTTGTAGAATTAGGCTTGAATTGGCGAAAGTTAGTTTTTGGCGATTTCCGATTGGCAGTGGAAAATAGGCTATCGGGGTCGGAATGGAATTTCGGAAGATGGATCAGGTTCGTAATGTCATTTTCGTTATGTGTGAAAATTTTCAGGTCAATCGGATGTTATATGGTTGGTTTCGACATCTTTGGCGAAATTTAGAAGCTTCAAAGTTCATAGGCTTGAATTTGATCTAATTTTGATGTTTTCGTGTTGGTTTTGGTGTTTCGAAGGATCGACTAAGTTTGAATGATGTTATGGGGTGTGTTGGTAGGATTGGTTGAGGTCCCGGGGGCCTCGGGTGTATTTCAGATGCTAAAACGAGCACTTTTTGGCCTTAAGAAGTCTGTTTTTTTCAGGTGTTTCAGCAGCAGTGATTTCTTCACTGCGATCGCATGGATTCATCCGCGATCGCGTAAATTAAAAGAGTGGGGCAGGCATTTGTTTCTATGGGATTGCGTGGTTAGGGTTTCGATCGCATAGGTTGGTCAGGTAAAGAAGTGCGATCGCGTGGGCTTTGGTGCGATCGCGTAGAGGTTCTGAAGCGTGTGTGTGGGATGGTCTTTTGTTCTATGCGAACGTGTGTGTTGGTGTGTAATCACATAGAGTGGTCTAGGGTGTGCATCGCGATCGCGTGGCTAGAGTCGCGATCGCATTGAAGGGATTATAAGTGCTGCGCAGAATGTTTTTAAAGCCCATTATTGCGAAATTTTCATCATTTTCCTCCATTGATAAGCAAGTTGAGAGCTATTTGAGAGGGTATGAAGAAGAAATCAAAGGGGATCACTTGGAGGTAAGGTTTCCAACTTCATAACTCGTTTCTATATCGTTTTCTAAGTAATTAAACCGGAAAATTATTGAAATTAAACCCAAAATTTGGGGAAGATAAGTGCATGGAAATTGGAATTTTCTTTTGAGGATTTGAGTGGGCAATTGTGGTCCGATTTTAGTGTTCTTGGTGTGTATGGAATCTTCGGAGGACAATGATTCTAGTGATGTAAATTTTATCGAATTCCGATACGTGGGCCCGAGGCTCGGGTTTGGCCGAATTTCGAGAATTTTGTATAAATTGATAGTTTTCGTTTGGGTTTTGTTCCTTTAGCGTATATTGATGATGTTAAACTGGTATTGGTTAGATTCGGAGTAATCGGGATCCAATTCGAGGGGAATCAGCATCACGGATTAGTGTTGTGGCCCAGTAGAGATGACTAATGGCTATAAATCTTGTCATGAGGCTATGAAACCCCGGACTCGATATTTCTCATTGTTTTTAGAATGAAACACATGTTAGATGAAGAGTATGTGACGCACACTAATTTTTTGATTGGACTTGGTCCCCTCCGCGGCAACTATTGAGTTGTTTATTTTACTCTAAATCATACGTTAAATTGCATTCTAAAGTCTATTGCTATATTTGGGCTATAAGCAATGATTGGGGCCTCGTGCCGACTTGTTTTGACCCCTTGGGGATTTTTACTGCTATTTCCTCACTGTTGATTTATGATTTACACTCAGTCATATTGTGCTTAACTGTTTTCGAAACTCAGCCTTGTTTACACTCATTTAAGATATAAAATGATGTTTTGGGTCGAGTACCTCGTTTTACTGATACGCCCGAGGGGCTTTTCTAACAGGGTGAGGCTGAGGGCATGATTGTGAGGATATGATACGCCACGAGGTGGCATGATATTAGTGCTTGGGCTGAAGGATCCCCTCCGGAGTCTGTACACACCCCCAGAGAGCGCAGGTACCTACTGAGTGCGAGTATTGAGTGCCGAGTGACGAGTGATAGGGAGGCATTAGTGATAACGAGGTTGCCTGAGGGGCTGATACTGAGTGGCTGTGAGGTGCTAGGTGATGTTCTGCCCGAGGGGCGATTTATGATTCATGTTTTGCCCGAGGGGCTACTTATGATTTTATTTCATTTTGTACTAAATCCTTCGGTTATTTTTATTCCGGAAATTGTTGGAAAATATATTTTTCAAAGGATTTTACTGAAGTTGGCTTTTAAAGCATGTTGATTTCATATGTCTATGTATATATATTGTTGGAAAGAAAGACTGTGCATATTGTGAACTGATGATATTGATTTTATGTGTTTCTTGCCGCAAAGACTTCATTTATTTTCATTACTACTGAGTTGGCATATTTACATTACTCCATGCACCCCTGTGTGCAGATACAGGTGCTGATACTGAGCATTAGCCATCTATTACGTGCGGAGCCGGAGTTCGGGATATAGAGGTAGTTGTTCAGCATCCGTAGCATCTCTGTTTTCCCTTCTTATGTTGTATCTAGTTATTCGTCTGGAGGTTTTGTATTATATTAGTATACCTTTGGCATGTTTCTTTGATGCTCATGACATGTTGACTCCGGATTTTGGGGATGGTTAGACTTTTTAACTCTTCATTTGCCTAATGGATTCAGTAATTCTATATACTTTATGAAATGCTTGAAATGGTTGGGATTTTGGAAAGAAACTGTAATTATGTGATTATTGGCTAGCCTAGTTCCACGATAGGCGCCATCACGACCGGCTTAGGATGTGGGGTCGTGAAAAGTTAGTATCAGAGCCTAGGTTACTTAGGACTCAACGGTCATGATCAGGTTTAGTAGAGTCTTGCAGATTGGTACGGAGACGTCTGCACTTATCTTTGAGATACTGCGGAACCCTTAGGAAAAATCTCATTTTTCTTAATTTATGTCGTGCCATTTTGTTGATTCTGGAAATTTAAAGTTCTATTGTTTCTTTCTCTCACAGATGGTGAGGACTCACGCTGCCGATCAGAATGATCAGCCACCAGCTAGACCAACGAGAGGTCGAGGCCGCGGCCAAGGCCGTGGTAGAAGTAGGGGGCCAGGCCATGTAGCAGCCAGGGAAGTGTCAGTTGATCCCCCTACTGATCAGGATCAGATTCCCGACGCAGATGCTCCAGCAGGACAGGCTCAGGCACCGGCAGTGCCTATTGTTATTCCAGGTCTTCAGGAGACCTTGGCTCAGATCTTGACAGTGTGTACCACCATTGCTCAGGCAGTTGCCGCTACTTCTCAGGTCGGGGGAGGCATTCAGACTCCAGTTGCCCGGACACCTGAGTAGGCTATTCAGGGCCAGCAGACACCGGGGGTGGTTCCAGCCCAGCCGGTTTCTCCAGTTCGAGACTTCGTGGTTTCGGCTATGCCAGAGGACGAGCAACATAGACTGGAGAGGTTTAGTAGACTACAGCCTCCGACATTCAGTGGTGCTGAGGGCGAGGATGCCCGAGATTTTTTGGATAAGTGTTATAGGATGCTGCATGCTGCTGGGATTTTGGAGACCAGTGGGGTCTCATTTGCTACTTTTCAGTTCTCTGGTGCTGCTTTCACTTGGTGGGAGTCTTTTGAGAGGCGTAGGCCTATTGGTTAAGCACCCCTCACCTGGCAGCAGTTCTCCACTATCTTTTTGGAGAAGTACGTACCCAGTCACACAGGGAGGAGCAACGCATGCTTTTTGAGCAGCTGCGCCAGGGGGAGCTATCAGTGATGCAGTATGAGATGCGGTTTTCAGAGTTGGCTCGTCATGCTACCGAGTTGGTCCCTACTGATAGGGAGAGGGTTAGGAGGTTCGCGGATGGCCTCACTTACCAGCTCCGCCTATTTATGACTCGGGAGAGAGTATCAGATGCTACATTCAAGCAGGTATTGCTCGTGATATTGAGTCGGTTCGCAACTCGGAGCGGGAGGAGAGGGAGGCCAAGAGGCCTCGTGGGTCGGGCAGTTCTAGTGGTACTCCTTACGGGGGTAGTTTCAGCATGGTAGAGGTTGTTCATTCAGGCCTCCTCAGGCAGTCCGTGCAGCTTATAGTGGTGCATCTTTCGGGCATGGTCCCCGCAGTTCTCAGCCAGGCCGTACTTTATTCGGTGCCCTCCCAGCTCAGAGTGCATCTCGAGCACCACCAGTTTAGAGTTCTTCTATGCATGAGTCTTCAAGTGGCCATTTTGGTGCCAGGGGTTTCTATCAATACCCGCCTCCAGCTCCAGGGAGTTGTTTTGAGTGTGGAGAGTTTGGGCACATGTGGAGGAAGTTTCCCCGTCATCCCGGTGGTTCTTCTCAGCAGAGGGGCCAGCCATCGACTTCAGCCCCAGTTACTTCACCACCCACCCAGGCAGCCAGGGGTGGTAGTCAGTCAGCTAGAGGCCGCCCTAGAGAGGGAGGTCGAGCAGGTGGAGGTCAGGCCCGTATGTATGCATTTCCAGCCAGGCTAGATTATATGCCCTCCGATGCAGTGATCACAGGTATTGTCTCTGTCTGTTTCCGAGATTCTTTGGCTTTATTTGACCCTAGCTCTACATATTCCTATGTTTTTTCATATTTTGCCCATTTTCTGGATATGCCCCATGAGTCTTTAGTTACCTCTGTTCATGTGTCGACTCCGGTGGGCAATACTGTTGTTGTGGGCCTTGTTTATCGGTCGTGTATGATATATATTAGGGGTATGGAGACCCGAGTGGACCTACTGTTACTCAATATGGTCGATTTTAATGTGATGTTGGGCATGGATTGGTTATCTATGTGTCATGCCATTCTTGATTGTCATGCTAAGATAATGACCTTAGCTATGCCAGGATGCCCGAGGGTTGAGTGGAGAGGTTTTTCTGAGTATATGCCTAGCAGGGTGATTTCCTACCTGAAGGCTCAGCGTATGGTTGAGAAGGGGTGTTTATCTTATCTGGATTTTGTGAGGGATGTTAGTGGTGAGACTCTTGCTATTGACTCGGTTCCTGTGGTCGGTGACTTCCCGGACGTGTTTCCTGCAGACCTGCCAGGCATGCCACTTGACAGGGACATTGATTTTGGTATTTGACCTGGTGCCAGGCACTCAGCCTATTTCTATTCCACCTTATCGTATGGAATCAGCGGAGCTAAAGGAATTAAAGGAGAAGCTTCAGGAACTCCTATATAAGGGGTTCATTCGGCCTAGTGTGTCACCTTGGGGTGCACCGGTGTTGTTCGTGAAGAAGAAGGATGGTTCTATGTGTATGTGTATTGATTATCGGCAGCTGAACAGAGTTACGGTGAAGAACCAGTATCCCTTGCCTCGTATAGATGACTTTTTTGATCAGTTGCAGGGTGCCAAGGTATTTTCCAAGATTGACATGCGTTCCGGGTATCATCAGTTGAAGATTCGAGGGCCAGACATTTCGAATACTGCTTTCAGGACTAGGTATGGTCATTATGAGTTTCTGGTTATGTCATTTGGGCTGGCCAATGCCCCGGAAGCCTTTATGAACTTGATGCACAGTGTATTCCGACCTTATCTGGATTCTTTATTCATCGTGTATATTGATGATATCCTGGTGCATTCCCGATCTTGGGAGGATCATGAGCAGCATTTGAGAGTGGTGCTTCAGACCTTGAGGGAGAAGAGATTGTATGCAAAATTTTCAAAGTGTGAGTTCTGGCTTGGTTTGGTAGCATTCTTGGGGCACGTGGTGTCCAGTGGGGGTATTTAGGTTGATACGAAGAAGATATAGGCGGTGCAGAGCTGGCCTAGACCGTTATCAGCTACTGAGATTCGCAGTTTCCTTGGTTTGGCAGGGTACTATCGCCCATTGGTAGAGGGGTTTTCATCTATTGCAGTGCATATGACCAGACTGACCCATAAGGGTGCTCAACTCAGATGGACTGAGGAGTGTGAGGAGAGATTTTAGAAGCTAAAGTCAGCTTTGACTACAACTCCGGTATTGATTTTGCCTACGGGTTCAGGTTCTTATACAGTTTACTATAATGCCTCGAGAGCTGGCCTAGGAGCGGTTTTGATGTAGGACGATAGGGTGATTGCCTACGAGTCCAGAAAGTTAAAGGTGCACGAGAAGAATTATCTAGTGCACGATCTTGAGCTAGCAACTATTGTTCATGCCTTGAAGATTTGGCGTCACTATTTGTATGGAGTGCATTGTGAGATTTTCACTGATCACTGTATCTTGCAGCATCTTCTTAAGCAGAAGGATCTGAATTTACGTCAGAGGAGGTGGTTGGAGCTTCTCAAGGATTATGACATCACTATTTTATATCATCCGGGGAATGCCAATGTGGTGGCTGATGCCCTGAGTCGTAGGGCGGAGAGTTTGGGGAGTCTAGCCTACCTTCCAGTAGCAGAGCGGCCATTAGCACTTGATGTTCAGGCTTTAGCGGGTCAGTTGGTGAGATTGGATCTATCAGATCCTCCGTGGGTATTGGCTTGTGTAGCCTCCGGGTCTTCTCTTTATGTTCAGATTAGAGCACACCAATATGATGATCCACACTTGCTTGTTCTGCATGACAGGGTCCGTCGTGGTGATACCAGGGATGTGGTTATTGGATGATGGGGTCATGACGATGCATGGCCGTATTTGCGTGCCAAATGTGGATGGACTTCGAGATTTGATTCTAGCTGAGGCCCATAGTTTGCGGTATTCCATCCATCCGGGTGCCGCGAAGATGTAACAGGATATGCGATAACATTATCGGTGGAGGAGGATGAAGAAAGATATTGTTATTTTGTGGCTCGCTGTCTTAACTGTCGGCAGGTCAAGTATGAGCACTAGAGACCAGGTGGATTTCTTCAGAGATTTGATATTCCGGAGTGGAAGTGGGAGCGCATCACCATGGACTTCGTAGTTGGGCTCCCACAGACTTCGAGGAGGTTTAATGCTATATGGGTTATTTTGGATCGGCTGACCATGTCCGAGCACTTCATTCCTGTCGGTACCACTTATTCTTCGGAGCGGTTAGCTGAGATTTATATAAGGGAGATTGTCTGATTGCATGGGGTTCCAATTTCTATCATTTCTGACAGAGGTACTCAGTTCACATCTCAGTACTGGAGAGCCCTACAGAGGGAGTTGGGTACTCAGGTCGAGTTGATCATAGCATTTCATCCTTAGACCGACGGGCAGTCGAAGCGTACTATAAAGATTTTGGAGGATATGTTGCGTGCCTTTGTCATTGATTTTAGGGGTTCATGGGACAAGTTTCTGCCACTCGCGGAGTTTGCATATAATAATAGTTATCAGTCGAGTATCCAGATTGCTCCATATAAGGCTTTATATGGTAGGAGGTGCAGATCTCCGGTTGGTTGGTTTGAGCCGGGTGAGGCTAGGCTATTGACCACAAACCTGGTTCAGGATGCATTGGAAGGCGAAGTTTATTCAGGAACGTCTTCGCACGGCGCAGTCTAGGCAAAAGAGCTATGCAGACCGGAAGGTCCAGGATGTGTCTTTCATGGTTAGGGATAAGGTGTTGCTGAAGGTGTCACCCATGAAGGGTGTTATGCGGTTCGGGAAGAGGGGAAAGCTGAGTCCCAAGTTCATTGGGCCATTTGAGGTGCTTAAGAGGATTAGGGAGGTGGCTTATAGACTTGCCTTTCCTCCCAGCTTATCGAGTATTCATCGGGTGTTCCATGTTTCGATGCCCTAGAACTATGTTGGTGACCCGTCTCATGTTTTGGACTTCAGCACGGTTCAACTCGAGGGTGATATGTCATATGAGGTAGAGCCAATGGCTATTATGGGTCATTAGGTCAGAAAGCTGAGGTCTAAGGATATAGCTTCAGTGAAGGTTCAGCCGGTGGTGGATTCCACCTGGGAGACCTAGCGGGAGATGCGGAGCCGATATCCTCAATTATTCGAGACTCCGGGTATGTTACTATACCCGTTCGAGGATGAATGTTTGTTTAAGAGGAGGAGGATGTAACGACCCGACCGGTCGTTTCATGAGATTTGTGTTGTTTCCCCCGTTTCTGCTTTATTATATGTTTCTTAGCCTATTTATGTTGCGTTGGGTGGGTTGGTTCGGGTTCGGAGTGGTTGTGGTGAGAATTGAGACACTTACTATCTTAAATTAGCTTGATAGTTGAAAAAGTCAACTAGGAGTTGACTTATTGGTAAACAACCTCGGAATGCGGGTTGTATGGCTCGGATAACTTCATTAGGTGATTTGGGACTTAGGAGTGTGTTCGGAATGAAGTTTTGATGTCCGTTTTAGAACTAGGCTTGAATTGGCGAGAGTTAGTTTTTGACGATTTCCGATCGGCAGTTAAAAATAGGCTACCGGGGTCGGAATGGAATTCCATATGTTGGAGCAGGTTCGTAATGTCAGTTTGGATATGTGTGCAAATTTTTAGGTCAATCGGATGTGTTTTGGTTGGTTTCGGCATCTTTGGTGAAATTTAGATGTTTCATAGTTCGCAGGCTTGAATTTGATGTTGTTCTGATGCTTTCGTGTTGCTTTTGGTGTTTCGAAGGCTCGACTAAGTTTGAATGATGTTATGGGGTGTGTTGGTAGGATTGGTTGACGTCCCGGGGGCCTCGGGTGTATTTCAGATGCTCAAACATGCACTTTTTGTCCTTAAGAAGTTTGTTGTTTTCTGGTGTTTCAGCAGCAGTGATTTCTTCACTGCGATTGCGTGTATTCATCCACGATCGCATAATGTAAAAGAGTGGGGCAGGCATTTTGTTGTATGCGATCACATAGAGGTTCTGAGGCGCGTGTGTGCGCTGGTTTTTTGTTCTATGAGATCGCGTGTGTTGGTGTGCGATCGCGTAGAGTGGTCTGGGATGTGCATCGCGATGGCGTGGCTAGAGTCGTGATCGCATTGAAGTGATTATAAGTGCTGGGCAGAATGTTTTTAAAGCCTATTGTTGCGAAATTTTCATCATTTTCTTCCATTGATAAGCGAGTTGAGAGCTATTTGAGAGGGTATGAAGAAGAAATCAAAGGGGCTCATTTGGAGGTAAGGTTTCGAACTTCATAACTTGTTTCTATATCGTTTTCTAAGTAATTAAACCGGAAAATTGTTGAAATTAAACCCAAATTTTGGGGAAGATAAGTGCATGGAAATTGGAATTTTCTTTTGAGGATTTGAGTGGGGAATTGTGGTCCGATTCTAGTGTTCTTGGTATGTATAGAATCATGGGAGGAAGAGGATTCTAGTGATGTAAATTTTATCAAATTTCGAGACATGGGCCGGGGCTCGGGTTTGACCGAATTTCGAGAATTTTGTATAAATTGATAGTTTTCGATTGGGTTTTGTTCCTTTAGCATATGTTGATGATGTTAAACTGGTTTTGGTTAGATTCGAAGCAATCGGGAGCCAAATCGAGGGGCAAGAGCATTGCGGATTAGTGTTGTGGCCCGGTAGAGGTAAGTAATGTCTATAAATCTTGTCCTGAGGGTATGAAACCTCGGACTCCATATTTCACATTGTTTTTAGAATGGCGCACATGTCGGATAACGAGTATGTGGCGCATACTAATTTTTGGATTGGACTTGGTCCCCTCCGCGGCAACTATTGAGTTGCGTATTTTACTCTAAATCATAAGTTAAATTGTTCTCTAAAAATTATTGATATATTTGGGCTATAAGCCATGTTTGGGCCTCGTGCCGACTTGTTTGGACCCCTTGGGGCCTTTTTACTGCTATTTCCACTGTTGATATATGATTTACACACAGTCATATTGTGCTTGACTATTTTCGAAACTCAGTCTTGTTTACACTTTTTTAAGATATAAAATGATGTTTTGCGTCGAGTGCCCGGTTTTACCGATACGCCCGGGGGGCTTTTGAGAGGTTCTGACTGAGTGAGGCCGGGGGCCTGATTTGTGAGGATATGATACGCCACGAGGTGGCTTGGTATTAGCGGTTGGGATGAAGGAGCCCCTCCGGAGTCTATACACACCCCCAGTGAGCAGGTACCTACTGAGTGCGAGTTTTGAGTGTCGAGTGACGAGTGATTGGGATGCATGAGTGATAGTGAGGTTGCCCGAGGGGCTGATACTGAGTAGCTGTGAGGTGCTGGGTGATGTTCTACCCGAGGGGCGATTTATGATTCATGTTTTTTTGAGGGGCTACTTATGATTTTATTTCATTTTATACTAAATCCTTCGGTTATTTTTATTTCGGAAATTGTTGGAAAACACACTTTTCAAAGGATTTTACTGAAGTTGGCTTTTAAAGCATGTTGATTTCATATGTCTATGTATATACTATTGGAAATAAAGGTTGTGTATATTGTGAACTGATGATATTTGATTTTATGTGTTTCTTGCCGCTTAGACTTAATTTATTTTCATTACTACTGAGTTGGCGTACTCACATTACTCTATGCACGCCTGTGTGCAGATACGGGTGTTGATATTGAGCGCTAGCCGTCTATTCCGCGCGGAGCCAGAGTTCGGGATATAGAGGTAGCTATACAGCGTCCGTAGTATCTCTGTTTTCCCTTCTTATGTTGTATCTTGTTATTCCTCCGGAGATTTTGTATTATAATAGTATATCTTTAGCATGTTTCTTAGATGCTCATGACATGTTGACTCTGGGTTTTGGGGATGGTTAGACTGTTTAACTGTTTATTTGCTTAATGGATTCAGTAATTCTATAATCTTTATGAAATGCTTGAAAATGGTTGGAATTTTGGAAACAAACTGTAATTATGTGATAATTGGCTAGCCTGGTTCCACAATAGGCGCCATCACAGCCGGTTTAGGATTTGGGGTCGTGACACAAAACCTGACTACCAATTCATCCCCGAGCCTGAATATGTAATTAGTTCCGGAATCCTACTCCAAATCGAGGTCTAAATTCAAAAATTTATAACATCCCCAATTCTCCTAAATCCCTAATTTCTACCCTTAGAGAACAAGATTTAGGCCTAGAAATCTAATGGGTGTTGATGGAAATTGAAAGAAATGAGTTTAAGAACACTAACTTATGATTTGGTGTTGAATTCCCACTCAAACAATCGCCCAAAGTCGAGTTTTAATGAAAAAGTTGTGAAGTTTTAGAAAAATCCCGATTCTTGTCTATTTTAAATCACTGGCGTCAGACCTTCTTCGCGTTCATGAAGGGTCTGCCACGATCTCGAAGCAGCGGCTCGATTAGTCTACGTGTTCGCGAGATACTTTTTGCGTTTGCGAAGGCTTAGTCCTAACGGCCTACGCATTCGCGAGCCACTTGCCGCGTTCGCGAAGAGTATTGGTCATCTCCTGTGATTTGGACTAGGTCCTCTCCGCGGCAACTAACGAGTTGCATATTTACTCAAAACCTTATGTTAAATTATGTTCTAAGGATTTGTGAAATATTTGGGCTATAAGCCGTGTTTGGGGCCTCGTGCCGATCTGTTTAGACCCCTTGGGGGCTTTTTACTGCTGTTTTCCTCTCTATTTGTTGACAATTTCACTCAGCATCATTGTGCATACTATTTTCGAAACTCAGCCTGATTTACACTACATGAGCATTAAAATGATGTTTTGGGTCGAGTACTGTGTTTTACTGATTCGCCCGAGGGGCCTTTGAGTGGTTCTACCGAGTGTGGCCGAGGGCCAAGAGTGATGGTGAGGTGCTGAGTGATATTAGCGCTTGAGCTGAAGGAGCCCCTCCGGAGTCTGTACACACCCCCAGTGAGCGCACCGAGTGCCGAGTGACAAGTGATTGGGAGGCATGAGTGACTGTGAGGTGCTGAGTGATTGTGAGGCATGCCCGAGGGCCTGATTATGATACATGTTTTGCCCGAGGGGCTACTTATGATTTTACTACATTCATTTTCATACCAAATCCTTTGTTTTAAAGTTGTTAAAAATGTGCATTCTTTAAAGGACTTTTTCTGAAGTTGATTTTAAGGCATGATGATTTCGTATATCTATGTTATACTATTGGAAAGTAAGGCTGTGTATATTGTGACTTGATGGCATTAATTTTATGTTTTTCCTTGCTACTTAGACTTGATTTATTTTCATTACTACTGAGTTGGCGTACTCAGATTACTCCCTGCACCTCCGTGTGCAGATTTAGGAGCAGTTATCAAGCATTAGCCTGTTTTTCCGCAGCGGAGCCGTATTTGCGGGATATAGAGGTAGCTGTTCAGCGTCCGCATCACCTCTGTTTTCGCTTCTTATTGTATTTAGCTTTTAATTCGAAGGTTTTGTATTATAATAGTTTATTTTGGATGATTTCTCTAGATGCTCATGACATATTGGCTCCGGGTTTTGGGGATGGAAATATTGTATAATATTGGCCTATTATATTAAGTAATTTTCGGTATATTTTTATGAAATGCTTGAAACTTGAATGGGATTTTCAAAAGAAATTGCGAACATGCGGTAATCGGCTAGCCTAGTTCCACGATAGGCGCCATCACGGTCGGTTAGGATTTGGGGTCGTTACAGTTTGGTATCAGAGTGCTAGGTTACATAGGACTCACCGATCTTGAGCAGGTTTTGTAGAGTCTTGCGGATAGATACGGAGACGTTTGTACTTATCTTCGAGAGGCTGCGGAACCCTTAGGAAAATCTCACATTTTAAAAATTATTATCGTGCGAATCCATTGTATTCAGCGAAGAGTTAATTCAGCCAAGAGCGTAACTCTTGAATTCCTTCCATGGATGAGATGTGATTTTGGCATGTTGGTAATGGGCCAGTCTGGAGGACTTGAGGTCGGATTCATTATGTGGCTTGATTGCTGAGATTTTTGTTGTGTGGGCAAATGTAATTGGGGACTTGTATGTCCGTTCGTGTTTTTGTTGATGATAATTGGTGACTAGATGCCTATGTGATGGGTGTGAATTGATGGTTAGTTGTGTTCAGACTATGAAATGTGTCGAAAGGGCTGGCTGCAAATGTGGTAAGATTTATTGAGTGTTTGGTTTCTGCCTCGATTTGGTATGTGGCCTTGAGTTGTGAGTATGTTGTAATACCTCTCATGTTGTGTAATTGTGGGGTGAAGCGGATTTCTCTATTAGGTTATGAGTCCTGGTGATGTCTTTTGAGTTGATCGTTTGCCCCAGTAACGTTCATGTATTTAATTGACGGTGTTCCAGCCATGTTAGCACTTCTTGTTATTGTATTCGTTGATGGCATCCTGGCATATTCGCGTAGCCAGGAGTAGCATACTCAGTATCTGAGGATGGAATTATAAGGATTTAGGGAGAAAAGGCTCTATGCCAATTCTTAGAGTGTGAATTTTGGCTCAGTTCAGTAGCATTCATGGGACACGTGGTGTCTAGTGAGGGTATTCATATGGTCAGTCATGTGTGGGTAGAGCTTCCAGAAGCTCGAGATTTCTGTGACCGCCGCTCCGGTGTTAGTTCTGCCATCAGCTTCAGGTTTTTAAATCGCATATTGTGGTGCCTCGAGGGTAGGTGTTGGTTGTGTTCAGATGCAGGAAGGTGTAGTGATTTCGTGATAGTTTTGGTCTTCACAAGTATATGGAGAGGGCAGGGGTATCTCCTGCGAGTTGTCATAGGGTGTGTGGTCCCTATGTAGTTCTGTAATAAGTTCTCTTCTACCAGTCAAAGATATATGTTGTAATTGGAGTTTAGGTCGCTCGTGGAAGTTGGCGTGGCTATTGCGATGGTGGATGTGAGATTGGAAATTGATTTGAGTGTTAGATGGTTTGGGTCATATAATCTTATGAAGAATTTAGTTGAATCCCACCACAGCATGGTGGTAGTGTTAATGTGTGGGCATAGCCTTGGTTGTCTTGATCCTTGGCTTTGAGCCAAGTGGGGGAGTTCGTTATTGATAAAATGATTACATGATTATGTGTGGTGAGTCGGGGTTGAAAGTTGTGGTATTACGGCAGGGAGAAGTATCAATTTAAAGGCAAGTCAGAAGGAACTTAGGTAAATAGGGCAACTTGGTAGTAGGTCGGATCAGCATGGTAAGGGATACGAGTAGTTCTTTGGGTGTTCATGAGGTGATGAGTTTTTTCCGGGTGTTTCTTAGCAATGCTCTTTGGTTTTTGATGGCCTGCGTAGTTTGTTTGAGTTAGAAGAGTTCAGTCCTGATGGTTTAGTGTTGTGCAAATGGGATTTCGGATAGTTCCAGGTGGTTTCTACCGCGGTTAAGGGTGCATATTTTCTTATGGCGTGTAGTGAATTTGTTTCTAAAGGTGATCCAATGAAAGTTCTTGTCTAGTTGGGTATATAGTTGTTTGTGGCTCAGAAGGGACCATGGAGTTCCCGTATTTTTCCTAGGTTGGCATGGCGTGTGCGGTATGTTGGGTAGAGTTGAGATTTGCATATGTGAGGTCACGATTCGGTTCTGGAAGGAAGGTCAAAATTCTTAAGCAGCATGGGCAGTTTCAGATGACTAGGTAGATGATATCACTAATTGGTACGACGTGATGAGGGTATATATATTTTGGAAAGAGCAATGTGTTTGAGTTAAGGGTACTTCGTTGGTATCGCGGCGCCCTATTGTTGGATCGACTGTTGATATTCAAGGTTGCTTGGTGAACGGAAGAATTATAGGGATATTCCCCATGGAATGAATGAGTATTTGGGATGTGTTATGTATTCGAGCAGTGGAGTTGTGATCAGATATAGTAATCCGTACGTTTTATGGATTGTGAGACTGAGAGCTCTCATAAACAGGATATTTTGTGGAAGTAAACTGTGAAGAGGCGAGCTGAGCTAGTCGGATGTTAGTATGCACCATGATTCTGTCATTATGAACTTTTCGGTAAGTTGTCTATCTGTTGTGGGTGATCAGAGTTAATTTAGGGTCACTGGTAGGCTATATGGGTTCGTGTTCTCCACCGAGTCAAAATTGTTGGCTCGGAGTTTCAATTATTGAGAAATGTACCATTGGATTGTGATTGAGTTTATTTATGTTCTGGAGTGATCTATGAGTTACCCTTCGGTGTTGCGAGGAGTGGTGATTATTGGTTATATGCACATATGGTGCGGTTCTAATTGGGCTTTATAGCTAGATTTGAGTAAGGTAAGTAATTGTGTTATATACCTTCTGTTTCGGGTGGCATGGTATCGTCCGGTTTCCCCTGTGGTTATGGAAATGAACTTTGAGTACTTGATGTTGAATTTCGAATGGTTATTGATTTAGGGCAAGGTGTCTTGAAATACTTCAAGTGGACCAGCGGTTGGATGAGGTCGCGCAGCGTAGCGGAGTTATGTAGGGGTATGACCTTTTGGTATTTGATTCATGTGTTTTTATTTTTTACGGTATGTGCCAGGATGTTAGTATGATATGGTAACGGTAATTGTTAATGGCAGGATGGTCCTCTCGTGTGGATCTTTTATATAATTTGGTTGCATTGGGAAGTTGCTATTAAGTGCACAAATCGTACAGGTTTTGGCTTCGAATTTTATCGATGTGTCGAATGATTAGTGTCATGATATATGGGTGGTTGTGATGGATGAGAGGAGGCCATTGGACCTCGAATGAATATTTTCGGAATTTTCTGCAGCATAGTTGGAAGGACATATATCGGGAGTCGGCTTAGAAATCTGTTATAATTCCTGTTTGGGAAGGGAGAGTTTCATGCCTGGCTGATCGGACGAATGGTTGTTAGTTCTATGTGCTTCTTTCATTTCGGCAGTGTATGGAAGTGTTAGATCGAGGCATTTCTTGATAAGAGGTGGTGTACCGGTATTGGGTTGTTCTGACCAGTTATTGTTGTTAAAGAGTTATTGCTATGAGTGTTTGAGTCACGCGATGTATTATATGATTTCATCTAGGGTACGTGTGTGGCTTGATTCAACATGTTTAGACTTTTTCAGTTTATATTTATGAAAATTTTGATCTTGTATATTATTTCAGAAGTTGGAATTTTGTTCTAAGGTTTATAGGCCAGGATTTGGATTTCGAAATTTCAACAGTATTGTGCTATGGGACCTATATGGGATAGGGTGACATGGGATCAACCCCGGCTATGTTCATGGTAAGCTACGTAACAGTTTGATAATGTTGGGGAACAACTGTTGGCACGTTCGAGGACGAACGCATGTTTAAGTGGGAGAGGATGTAACAACCCGGTCGGTCGTTCTGTGAGATTTACCCCGTTTCCCCCGTTCCTGCTTCATTTTATGTTGTTCAGTTTCATTTATGGATGTTGGGTCGGTTGGTTTAGGTTCAGAGTGGTCATGATGGGAATGGAGGCAAGTAGTCTCTCAAGGTAGCCTAATAGTTGAGAAAGTCAACTGAGAGTTGACTTATTGGTGAATGACCTTGGAATGCGGATTTTATGGCTCGGATAGCTTCCTTAGGTGATTGGGGACTTAGGAGTATGTTCAGAATATTTTTGTGATGTCCGGAGTAGAATTAGGCTTGAATTGGCGAAAGTTAGTTTTTGGTGATTTCCCGTCAGCAGTGGAAAATAGGCTATCGAGGTCGGAATGGAATTCCGAAAGTTGGAACAGGTTCGCAATGTCATTTTGGATGTGTCTGCAAAATTTCAGGTCAATCGGAGGTGTTTTGGTTGGTTTCGGCGTAGTTGTCGGTCAAACCCCAGTTGCTAATCCAGTTGGGGTAATTCAGCCAGTTGCTGCAGTGCCGCCTGTTGACGGGGCAGTTATGTCCACTGATGTTTTGTGGAGATTGGACAGGTTTATCAAGCTTTTCCTTGTTCATTTTAGTGGTGACACTTTAGAGAATCCTCAAGAATATCTCCATAGCTGTCATGAGGTTCTTCGGAACATGGGTATTTTTGGGACCAATGGGGTCGACTTTGCCACTTTTCAGATGACTGGTTCCGCCAAGAAATAGTTGAGGGATTATTTGTTGACTAGACCATCTGGGTCACCTTCTTTGACTTGGGGTCAATTTTCACATCTCTCTTTGGAGAAGTTTTTGCCCGTTACTACTAGAGATGAGAAACATCGTCAGTTTGAGAGACTTCAACAAGGAAGCATGACTGTCACCCAGTATGAGAATTATTTTATGGATTTGGCTAGACATGCTATTCTTTTCTTGCCCACAGAGAGATAGAGAGGGTCAGGCGATTTATTGAGGGCCTTGCTCAGCCCATCAGGTTGCAGATGGCCAATGAGATAGGCACTGAGATTTCCTTTCAGGATGCGGCTAATGTGGCCAGGAGAGTTGAGACGGTTCTCGAGATGGGAGGTCAGGGTCAGACAAGAGACATCGTCATTCCGGTGGTTTCAGTGGTGCCTCATCTGGAAGCGGTGTTTCATTTAGCAGAGGCCAGTCTTCCAGGCCATTTCATTCAGCACTTAAGGCTTCACATGGTACTTCAGGTACTCGTGGTTCTTATATGCATCCTTCCACTCAGCCAATCTATAGTTCCCCTTCAGCTCCTATCATAGAACCTCCTCAACAGAGTTACTATCGTGGTCCGCCGGCTCATCAGGGTCAGTCTTCATATCAGGAGGGATGCTTTGAGTGTGGTCAATATGGGCATATTCGGAGAGCTTGTCTGAAGTTTTCAGGTAATCAGCATCAGTACCTGAGTTCTCGTGCCATAGTTTCGGGACCAATTGCAGCACCACCTACCCAGCCAGCCAGTGGTAGGGGTCAGGTAGCTAGAGCTACGGGCCATATTTTTAGAGGTGGAGGTCAGGCCGCTAGGGGTGGAGAACAGCCCGCTAGAGGTGGAGATCCGCCTATCAGATTTCCTCCTAGAAAAGTGGTTCAGGGTGGCGGGGCACATCCCTGATTATATGCATTTCTAGCCAGACCGAGGGCGGAGTCCTCCGATGGTGTTATTACAGGTATCGTTTCAGTTTGCAATAGAAATGCCTCAGTTTTGTTTAATCTGGGGTGTTCAAGAGGCCTTAAATAAGGTCAAGATTATACAGTATCGACTTCGTGCAGCTCAGTTCAGGAAAAAGAGTTATGTCGACCGTAAGGTTCGTGACGTGGCATTCATGGTTGGAGAGAGAGTATTACTTCGGTTATCACCCATGAAGGGTGTTATAAGATTTGGGAATAAGGGAAAATTGATCCCTAGGTATATCGGACTGTTTGAGATTCTTGATAGAGTGGGGGAGGTAGCTTATAGGCTTGCGTTTCCTCCAGTATTATCCTCCGTTCATCTGGTATTCCATTTGTCTATGCTCCGGAAATATCATGGTGACCCGTACCACGTGTTAGATTTCAGTTATGTCCAATTGGACAAAGATTTGTCTTGTGAGGAGGAGCCGATAGCTATTTTAGACCAGCAGGTTCGTCAGTTGAGATCAAAGAGTTACCCTTCAGTTCAAGTGCAGTGGAGGGTTCAACCTCTAGATGCAGCTACTTGGGAGTCCGAGTCAGACATGCAGAGTAGATATCCCCACTTGTTTGCAAGTTCAGGTAATTTTCTGTATCCGTTCGAGAACAAACGTTTGTTTTAGAGGTGGAGATTATGATGACCCAAAGGGTAATCTTATGAATTAAGACATTATTATGGGCTCATTAGCCTCAAAAAGAATAATTTCCATTACCTTGATTTGCATGCACAATCCAGACGTGAAACCGGAAAGCTTTTATGTGAAAATATGAGAAATAATGATTTTTGGAATTTAAAATTTGACTTCAGTTGACTTTGGTCAACATTTTGAGTAAACATGCCCAGATATGTATTCTGACGATCCCGGGAGGTCCGCAGTAAAATATGGGACTTGGGCGTATGCCCGGAACTGAATTCCGAGGTCCCTAGCCTTAGAAAACAATTTTTGAAGAAAATAGTTGTGTTGGTTTTTACAGGAAATAAAGAAATGAACTAACGTGTGAAATCATTGGTATTGGACCTGTATTTTGGTTTCGAAGTTCAGAACAAGTTTGTTATGATAGTTATGTCTTTTATGTTAAATTTGATGAGAATCGGAGTTGATTTGACATGATTCGGACGATCAGTTGAAAAGTTAGAAAATTTGAGTGTTCTTGAGAAAACATGAGTTTTGAGGTTGAATTCGTAGTTTTTGATGTTATTTTGATGATTTGATCGCACGAGCAAGTCTGTATGATTTTTTTAGACTTGCGTTCATGTTTGGTTTGGAACCCCGAGGGCTCGAGTGAGTTTCGAGTAGGCTACAGAGTGTTTAGACATAGAAAAATCATAGCTAGTGTATCAGGTTTTTTCACATGCCTCTGATCTCACAATTGCGAGATTAGGCTTCGCATTTGCGAAGTTAGAAGGCTTGGGAAATGCGACAATAATGTTGCAATTACGAACCAGGCCTGGACAGGCCATTTTGGGAAATGCGAGATTTCTGGTCGAAATTGTGAAGGCGCCCATATGTCGCAGATGCGACATTTTCATCGCAAATGCAATGGCTGCTAAATTACAAAGGGTTTGCAATTGCGAACCCCTGAACCGCAGCCTGTTAAAACAAATTTCAGACGGGATTTTCACCCTTTTTTCAATTCTCTCAAACCCTTAACATCCATAGGCGATTTTCCAGAGATCCAAACTTCTCCAAATCATTGGTAAGTGATCTCTAACTAATTCATTTTAATCCTTAACAACTTTTAACAAGATTTCAACCTAGAATCTAGAGTTTTCATGGTAAAAAAATTGGATTTTTGGGTAGAATTTAGGAATTTCAAATTTTGGGGATTTAGACCTCTAATTGAGGTCGAATTCCAAAACCAATTGTATATACGGGCTCGGGGGAGAATGGGTAAACGGATTTTAATCCGAACCTCGAGTTTTGACCAAGAGGGCCTGGGTTTGATTTTTGTATTTTGATAAGAAAACATAGGAAAACCATAGTTTTTCATTAAAGTTAATTCCTTTAAGCAATAATTGATGATATTGAACCAATTGTGATTAGATTCGAGCGCGTTAGAGGCAAATTGTAAAGGAAACGATGTGTTAGAGCAGTGATTTGCTTGTGAAATTGAGGTAACTGCTCGGTTAACCTTGACTCGAGGGAATAGGAATCCCCAACTTAAATGCTATGTGAAATTGCATGTGTGTGGTGTATAGGTGAGGTGACGAGTATCTATGCACCACCAAATTATTTGTTGAACATGAATTTAATTGATCACTGGCTTAATTGTTTTGTAACCATTGATGTTTTCATGTCTACTTGGTTTCATCAATTTAGTTGTTAAATATTGTTTCAAGTATTTTGGAAGTGTTGGTTGTTCCCATGGTTCATTGTGATACATAAAAAGGATGAGCTGGTTGACAGTGTTTTTACTATATATTCCTGTTGGTTTCATTGTGAAATGATAATTGATGAAGTTTATGAATAGTAGAGTTTTCTGTTTACAATTGTTGAGACAAAAATATTGTGAAAGACTTTGACCTGCATTGTAAAATCTTTTACAAATAAAGTGACGTGATTTTCTGGTGGGAGCGGGTTGCACGCCGCAACAAGGAGTGATAAGGGTGGACAGGTGGGATCGGGTTGCATGACACAACATGAGCAATAAGGGTGATATATAAAGGGAGGAGCAATAAGGGTGGACAGGTGGGAGCGGGTTGCGCGCCGCAACAAGGAGCAATAAGTGGGGACTATTATGTTTTACTGATTTTAAGCACAAAGATTTGAAAAACTTACTGTTTTACTCTGTTTCTCATATTATACACTTACAGCTAATTTAAAGTGGAATTTGGAAATTTGGAAACTTATGTGAGAATTGGTTATTGCTGAGACCTGGAAAAGGTAGCTGAGTTATTTTATTTATTGCTACAGATTATTGTTTTGTTTAGTCTATAATTTCCTTCTTGATTTATTGTATATTGTCACATGTTATGTTATAAATGCCCTGCCGTAGCCTCATCACTACTTCGTCGTGGTTAGGCTCGGCACTTACTCAATACATGGGGTCGATTGTACTGATACTACACTCTGCACTTCTTGTGTAGATCTAGGTACCAGCTAGAGTTAGGTGAAAGTAGTAGTTGATATCATTCGCATGGAGACACGAGGTAGATCTACTGGCGTCCGCAGATTCCTGGAGTCTTCTCCTATTTACTTAGATACTGTTTTATTTCATTCAAAGAGATACATTTCTTTCAGCCAAATTATTTGTAGTAATCTTTAATAGTTCGTGAATTGTGACAAGATCCTGGGTAGTTATACACTTAGTATTATTTCATGGTTTGTTTTATTAATTCGATTATTATTTATGATGTCATTTATTGGAAAGTATAGATTTCCTTTTTATTTTAAATTGTTCTATGGTGTTTATGTAAACTTTTTAAAAAGAAATGGTTAATTAAGTTCTAACATTGGCTTGCCAAGCAAGTGTGGTGTTAGGCGCCATCACGATCCCGATGGTTGGGAATTTGGGTCGTGACATCTCCCCTCCCCCAGGTCCCATACCTACGCGTTCGCGAGGGGCTGGCCGTTATCGTGAATGGTAATGCCCCCAACGCTCTTCGTTCGCGACCAGTCCTTCATTTTCGCGAAGAAGAAATTATCCTTGCCCTATTTTACATTTCCCATTCGCGAGAGTTCCTATACGAATGCGATGAAGGTCACACCAGACATTAGCTGAAGCCAAGAAAACTAGATTTTCTATGTCTAAAACATCATGTAGCCTATCTGAGACTCACCTGAGCCCTCGGGACTCCAAATAAAATATGCACACAAGTCTAAAAACATCATACGGACTTGCTCGTGTGATCAAATCGCTAAAATAACACCTAAAATTACAGATTTAGCATCAAAATCAATGAAATTCTCAAGAACACTTTAAAGCTTCTATTTTCTCAACCGAGGGTCCGGTTCTCACCAAATTTTACAGACATTGTTTAAATATTATAATGAATATATACCGGGCTCTGGAACCAAAATACGGGCCCGGTACTGTCAAGATTAAGCATTAAACACATACTTTAAAACCATAGATTTTTTTGAAATTCAACTTTAGTTAAAAATTCATTTCTCGGGCTATGGACTTGGGAATTCGATTCTACGCATATGCCTAGATCCTATATTTTATTACGGACCCACATGGACCGTCAGAACACAAGTCCGAATAATTTTACTCAAAACTTTGACCAAAGTCAACTAAAATCATTTTAAATTTCAAAAATCATTATTTCTTCTATTTTTCAAATAAATGCTTTACGGAATTACGCCCGGACTACGCACGCTAACGGAGGAGGAAAATTATAAGATTTTTAAGGCTAACGAACATGGAATAAAGTCCTAAGACACGGGATGACCCTTTGGGTCATCACAAAGGATTACCTTTAATCACATTGTGGAAACCAGCCTCTAATGGTTGCGACAACTTCAAGTTAACTCTAACTTGAATACTCAGAGTACCTAATACAATTGCATCTAGATAAAGCGGAAATGTACAATTTGAAAACCACCTACTATAATGAAACTTGAATAAAAGACAGACACTTAGAACTAGATTTTCTATCTGGTTCATGTAGCTTCAGGTTCATACAATTAAATCACACAATACTTGCTTGCAAAATGCCTTGCTATTTTGCTCTTACCTCACGTTTAACTTCAGATTTTGTGTGTTCCTGTAAAGTAACAACATCCTGTAATTTATAGAGTTTGTAGAATAGGGAATAACTAGAGTTCCAATGTTATACTCTTCCTTGGTGGAAGAGTTCTAGTTAACTCCACTTCTAACTCCATCCTTATCTTGGATAGTGTTCTCTTCGAGTAAGGAGTCCTTCTCTCTATCAATTATGCAACCTTTTTTATCAGAAGATAGATAACAAGTTAAGATTATCTCTCTCATGTGCATCCCTTATGCTTGAATATGCGTTTTTATGTGTACAATGTGGATGGACCTGGTTCATGCTTGAGTTCCTTTGTCAATCTTCAGAACAAACTTCACTTGGGCCAACAAGTCTGAAGTGAAAAATTGCACTTCAAATGCACTTAAGGCCAAATGACTGAATTCCAACCAAACATTTTCATGCAGTTAAGGTTAAATAGGCTTGGAGTGCAAATTGCCAGAAACCAAAATTTGTTCTTCAAGTTTTAAAAATCAAATATAAGATTTAATACCTAAATCTACTCCAAATGAGCTCAAATTTGAAACATAACCTCCAAATATCATCAAGAACAAATCCCAGTAATTAATTTTTCATAACAACACTAATCTAACAAACCCATTTTGCAATTAAGAAAAATAAAATTAAAGAAGAAACCCTAAGCAATAGTAAAAAATAAAGTGCCACAACATCTCACTACTGTAAAACATCATAAACTACCTTAAAATATATTCACAGACGTCATATAGAATCATCGTTACCCGAAGAATAAGGAGGAGGAGGAGGAGGAGGAGGAGAAAAAGACATGGAGTTGTTTAAACAGTGGGTACAAGTTTAAAAAAATATTAAAAGTGGGCATAGGTTAAATGGGGACGACCAAATAAAGTATCTGTTCCATTTTTACTAAAATAATATAATATTAGAAAATATCTAATCTGTTAGATCAAATCAATGAATGAATATAACATGTGCTTTTATATACACTTTTATTACCTAACCTTGATAAGTTAAAGTATATTTTAACACTTAACGAGAATAGTTGATCATATGGTTCAGAATATTGCAAAATACCCCATGGAATGATATGGATATTGTAAGGTAATTTGATCTATAAAAGAGAAGAACTAATGGAATAGGTCCAAATATACCCCTGTACCATGAGAAAAAGTTTAAATATACTCCTCGTTATACTTTGGGTCCAAATATACCGTTGTGGTTATAATATTGGTTCAGATATACCTCTTTTCCGTTAACTTTGTCCAAGGTAGACATCGAATCCTACGCAGCACTGACATCTTACGAGGTGGATGCCACGTATCTGAATACTCAAACATCAAGTTAGAAGAAATTGCACTTAATCACTTCTCAAGTATATTGGCCTTTCTGCTAAGAACTAAGCTCAAAGCAATAACATAAAACAAGAAAATAGATAAAAGATATGATCGTAAGAGAGGAAAGATTCTTATTTCTTCCATGTATTTAAGTGTATACAATGTGATGCCCAAACCCTCTATTTATAGGATGATATAGGTAATACAAAGGGATGCCATGAACATGGTACTAACTATTGAGATCATGGGGAAAGATCATGGAGGAGGTTATGGAGTTATGGGAGTTACAATTGGGAGGTTAATGAAGAAGAGTAGTGGGAGTAACTTCTTTAGGAGTTATAGACATCCACTACACAATATAATATTTCATAACACTCCCCCTTGGATGTCTATAGATAATTTACCTCGTTAAAACCTTACTAGGAAAAAACCTTGAAGAAAAAAATCTTAGTGAAGGAAAAAGAGTACACTTATCTTTTAATACGCATTACTTGCTGCCTCATAAAAACCTTACCAGGAAAACTCAGTGGGATAAAACCTTAGCTAAGGGAAAAAGAGTACAGTGCGTATTTGCCTCCTCCTGATGAAAACATCACTTTTGTTTCATGAAGTCAATGCATTTCAATATTGTATTTCAACTTCTCAATAATTGAGGATGGCAATGCCTTAATGAAAATATCAGTGAAATTATCACGTTAACAAATTTGTTGAATATCAATTTCACTATTCTGTTGAAGATCATGCGTCTGAAAAAGAACTGTGATGAAATTTGTTTTGTTATGACTCATCAATATATCTTTCTTTCAATTGAGATAAGGAAACATCATCATCTTCACTATTATTGAAATATTCTCTTTAAAGAAAAGTCACACATATGTTATGTGTTGAGTCACTTGCTTTATAAGTTGATAGTATATTTACATGACTTGAATAATTATCAACAATTGTTTTCCTTATGAATTAATAATATGGCAGTACCCCATACAAATAGATTGTTTGAAAAACGATCTTCAGAAAATACCTGCATCTGCATAACCAACAACACCTTGACAATATTTGTTAGAATAAACAAATCTATATCAAGGATTTCTTTTGCAGCATAACCTAATAGTATTCCAATATCTTTATATAGGAATTAAAATATATCTCGCTAGCATATTTTTATACTTTCACGACCCCAAATCTAACCTAGCCGTGATGGCGCCTATCGTGATACTAGGCTAGCCAATCCACTATGCATAACATAAAGAACTTTTCATTTAATTACATATTATCCGTCATTTCATAAAATTTCCACATTTAGCATTTAAAAACAAGTAAAGATAAGTAAAACATTCAATGCTTCCCCAACACCCGGAGTCATCATTCTTGAGCAACTAAAAGGAAATACAAATCTGGTATTGTTTCCTTAATACAAATAAGTATGAGAATATAAGAAATGACGAGATAGGAAGGAGAAAGGCAAGGCTGCGGACACCGTGCAGCTACCTTGCAGTCTCCAAAAAAATGCTCCAAAGAGAATAGGTCAGCTATCACTCAGCCCTGACACCTGGATCTGTACAGAAGGTGCAAGAATTAACGTGAGTACGCCAACTCAGTATGTAACAATTATAATTAAAGACTTGAGTGCAGTGACGAGCATTTAAAAATCATGTAATTGCATAACATAAAATACAGTGGAAATAGATGAATCAAATCAGGAATTTAAATTCAAAATATTTCACAAAAACTCCAGTCTTTCCATTAAAATCTCGTATAAAACATTTGGTTTAACATTATGTAACGACCCGGCCGGTCGTTTTGAGAGTTATTGCCCTGATCCCATAATAACTACTTTCCCCACATTTGTTTCTGCTTTTGGGACTTTCCGGAGTGATTAGCTATGAAATTCAAAGAGTTTTGGCACACTTAGTCCCTAATTATGAGTTTAATCCTTAGAAATCGGATTGTAGTCGGAACTGTGTGAAGACGGGTTCGGAATGGAATTTTTGTCCACTATAATGTTATTCTTGATTGTCACGCTAAGACCGTGACGCTGGCTATGCCAGGTTTGCCGAGGTTAGAGTGGAGAGGTACCTTAGAGTATACTCCCCGCAGTGTCATTTCATTTCTTAAGGCTCAACGGATGGTTGAGAAGGGGTGTGATGCGTATCTGGACTATGTGAGAGATCTCAGTGTTGATACCCCTCCACTTGAGTCAGTCCCTGTAGTGAGGGACTTTCCTGATGTATTCCCAACTGATCTTCCGGGTTTTCCGCCCGATAGAGATATTGATTTCGGCATTGATTTGTTGCCAGGAACTCAGCCCATTTCTATTGCTCCTTACCGTATGGATCCTCCTGAGTTGAAGGAGTGGAAGGAGCAGTTACAGGAGTTGCTTGATAAGAGTTTCATCAGGCCCAGTGTATCACCTTGGGTTCTCCAGTGCTATTTGTGAAGAAAAAGGGTGGCTCTATGCGTGTATGTATTGATTATCGGCAGCTGAACAAGGTTACAGTGAAGAAAATATATCCTTTGCCTCACATTGATGATTTATTCGACCAGTTACAGGGTTGCAGAGTATTCTCCAAGATTGACTTGCGATCTGGCTATTATCAGCTGAAGATTCAGGAGCCGGACATCCCGAATACTGCCTTCAGGACCAGATATGGTCACTATGAGTTTCTTGTCATGTTATTAGGGCTGACCAATGCCCCAACAGCTTTTATACATTTGATGCATGGTGTGTTCCGGCCTTATCTTGATTCCTTCATCATTGTGTTTATTGATGACATCCTTGTATATTCCCGATCATGGGAAGATCATGAGCAGCACTTGAGGACCGTGCTTCAGACTTTGAGGGAGAAGAGTTTGTATGCAAAATTCTCTAAATGTGAGTTCTGGCTTGATTCAGTGACATTCTTGGACCATATAGCGTGTTGTGATGGAATTAAAGTAGATCCGAAGAAGGTGGAGGCGGGGCAGAGTTGGCCTAGACCGTCATCAGCTACGGAGTTCTGCAACTTCCTTGGTTTGGCAGGGTACTATCGTCGCTTTGTAGAGGGATTTTCATCTATTGCAGGACCTATGACCAGACTGACCCAGAAGGGTGCTCCGTTCAGGTGGACCGAGGAGTGTGAGTAGAGCTTTCAGAAGCTCAAGACAGCTTTGACTGCGGCCGCAATATTAATGATGCCTACGGGTTCGGGGTCCTACACTATCTATTGTGATGCCTCGAGGATTTTCCTTAGAACAGTATTGATGCAGGACGGTAGGGTGATTTCCTACGTGTCTGGGCAATTGAAGGTGCATGAGAAGAATTATCCGGTTCATGACCTCGAGTTAGCTGCTATTGTTCACGCCCTGAAGATCTGGCGTCATTATTTATGCGGTGTTCCCTGTGAGATTTACACCGATCACCAGAGTTTGTAGCACTTGTTCAGGCAGAAGGACCTAAATCTACGTCAGTTGTTAGCCAGCCAGGAGGTTGGATATTTCAGAGCCTAGCCGGGTATTAGCTTGTGTGGTTGCTCGATCTTCTCTTTATGACCGCATCAGAGAGCACCAGTATGATGACCCCCACCTTCTAGTTCTTCAAGACAGGGATCTGGCGATGCGATGCCATAGATGTGTCTATAGATGATGATGGCGTGATGAGGATGCAGTGGCGGATCTGTGTGCCTAATGTATATGGGCTTCCGGGAGTTGATTCTAGAGGAGGCCCATAGCTCGTGGTACTCCATCCATCCAGGTGCCACAAAGATGTACCAGGACCTGAGACAGCACTATTTGTGGAGAAGGATGAAAAAGGACATAATGGAATTTGTGGCCAAGTGTCTCAACTGTCAGCAAGTTAAATACGAAAAATAGAGACCAGAAGGATTACTTCAGCAGATTGAGCTTCCAGAGTGGAAGTGGGAGCGGATCACCATGGACTTTGTAGTTGGACTTCCACGGACTTTGAGAAAGTTCGATGCTATTTGGGTGATCGTGGATCGGCTGACCAAGTCAGCTCATTTCATTCCGGTGCTGACCACTTATTCTGCAGAGAGGTTGGCTGAGATTTATATCAGAGAGATCGTCCGCCTTCACGATATTCCAGTATCTACCATCTCAGAGAGAGGTAAACAATTCGCATCACGGTTCTGGAGAGCCGTACAGCAGGAGTTGAGCACCAGGGTGGAGCTGAGCACAACCTTTCACCCTCAGATGGACAGGCAGTCCGAGCGCACGATTCATATTCTTGAGGATATGCTCCGCGCCTATGTGATGGAGTTCGGAGGTTCATGCGACCAGTTCATGCCACTCGCAAAGTTCTCCTACAACAACAGTTACCAGTCCAGCATTCAGATGGCACTGTATGAGGCTTTGTACGGTAGACGGTGCCGGTCCCTAGTGGGTTGGTTTGAGCCATGCGAGGCCTTATTGTTGGGTACATATTTAGTCCAGGATGCCCTGGACAAGGTGAAGGTGATTCAGGAGAGACTTCGCACAGCCCAGTCCAAGCAGAAGAATTATGCGGACCGGAAGGTTCGCGATTTGGCATTTATGACTGGTGATCGAGTTTTGTTGCGGGTATTGCCTATGAAGGCGTCATGAGGTTCGGAAAGAAGGGAAAGCTGAGTTCGAGGTTCATTGGCCCATTTGAGATATTTTGGCGTGTTGGGGATGTTGCTTATAAGCTTGCCTTGCCTCCCAGCCTAGCAGGAGTTCATCCGGTATTCCACGTGTCTATGCTCCGGAAGTATCACAGTGATCCGGCTCATGTATTGGATTTTAGCTCAGTCCAGTTGGACAAGGATCTATCTTATGTTGAGGAGCCAGTAGCCATTTTGGATAGGCAGGTCAGAAAGCTCAGGTCCAAGAGCATTGCCTAAGTAAAGGTCCAGTGGAGGGGTCAGCCGGTCGAGGAGGTGAATTGGGAGACCGAGCAAGATATGCGCAGCCAGTACCCACATCTTTTCGCAGCTTCAGGTATGTCTTTATACCCGTTGGAGGATGAACGATTGTTTTAAGAGGAGGAGGATGTAACAACCCGGCCGGTCGTTTTGAGAGTTATAGCCCCGATCCCTTAATAACTGCTTTCCCCGCGTTTGTTTCTACTTTTGGGACTTGCTAGAGTGATAAGCTATGAAATTCGGAGATTTTTGGGACACTTAGTCCCTAATTAAGAGTTTAAGCCTTAGAAATCGGACCGTAGTCGGAACTATGTGAAGACGGGTCCGGAATGGAATTTATGTCGACTCTGTTAGCCCCCTTGAGTGATTTTGGGGTTAGCAGCGCATCCGGAATGTGTTTTGGAGGTATGTCGTGGATTTAGGCTAGAATTTATGAAAGTTGGAATTTCGGCCGATAGGCAAAATTTTGATATCGGACCCGGAATGGAATTCCGGGAATGGCTGTAGGTTCGTGGTGTCATTTGTGACCTAGGTGTCAAATTTGAGGTCAATCGGACTAGTTTTGACATGTTTCGGCATTGTTGTGGATTTCGTAAATTTGCTAAGTTCTTAGGCTTGAATTTATGTTTCATTCTTGTTTTTGGTGTTTTGTGATGTGGTTTGAATGCTCGACTAAGTTCGAATGAGGTTGTAGGACTGGTTGGTGGTTTTGGTTGAGGTCCCGGGGGCTTCGGTTGTGTTCCGGATGCTCAACGGGAAATTTTTTGACTTAAGCAAAAAGATGAAGTTTGCTGGTTCTGGTGTTTCGCACCTGCGGAAGGGGAGCCGCATGTACGGACACGCAGGTGCGGTAGGAGGTTGCGCAGATGCAAACTTTCCCAAGGTCGGCTGGGTTCGCAGATGCGGCTTGGAGACCGCAGATGCGGGATCGTAGATACAGCCAGATACCGCAGGTGCGGCCGCAACCCAATTAATGAATTTTTGCACCTACGATGGCTTTTCCGCAGGTGTGGCCCAATTGACCGTAGAAGCGGAAATCGCTGGTCAGAAATAAGATAAATCGGGGGTTTGAGTTCATAATTTCTAAAATCAATTTGGAGCTCGGGAATTGGCGATTTTATGAGGATTTTGAAGAGGAGATCAATACGTAACGATTCCTAATCATATTTCCCTTGTATTTCTTCAATCTATAGTGAATTCTTCAACCTAATTAGGGAGAAATTGTGGGAAAATGTTTGAAATGAGAGAAAGTTCCCCCAATTGAGAATATGAGTTTTGACTTGAGATTTCAACGTCGGATTTTGATGATTTTTGGTTGAGTGTACTCGTGAGTGAATGGGTTTTCGGAATTTGTGACTTTCACCCGATTCTGAGTCGTGGGCCCGAGAGACTTTTTGGGGAATTTCCCTAATTTCGCGCTTTAGCTTCAAATTTATTTGTTAAATTACTGGCTTGTAGTGATATTCACATTATGAAACTTATTTGAATAGATTCGGGCCATTCGTAGTTTGGTACTCGTGGCAAGAATGTGATTCCGGGTTGAATTGAGAAGTCGAGGTAAATGGCTTGCCTAACTTTGTATTGGGGACTTCCCCCTTAGGATATTTGATGCTAAATTTTGTGTGGTCGCGGTGTACGTGAGGTGACAAGTACGTACACAGGCCATTATTTTAAAAATCTCATTTTTCCCTTACTAAAACATAAATTGTTTTTCTCTTCTATGAACTTGCTCTCATATGATATATTGTTTAGTTTAGATTAGGAAAGCATGCTTACGTGCTTAATTGCCTACTTGATTTTCTGTGTGTCATGCTTAGCTAATCCCTTATTTGCCTTATCTGTGATTAGTATAAACTGTGTAAATTCGATGTTATGCTTGTCATTCATCCTGCATAGCATATTTAAATTGGGACTACAGACGAATTATGAGAGATCCCCATGTACTGCATATGTACTTTGGTACTACAGACGTATTCCGGGAGATCCCCATGTACTGCATATTTACTTTGGGACTACAGATGTATTCCAAGAGATCCCCCTGTAGTGCATATTTATTTTGGGACTACGGATGTATTTCAGGAGATCCCCCTGTACTGCATAATCATTCGGAACTACGGGACGGTATCCCTGGAGATTCCACTTTGTGATATATGTTGTGTTGAGTCGAGGACTCTCTTTACTGTAGAACTTATATTGTTTTGTGTTAAAATTTTTACTGTATACATTACCTATCTTGGTACTGTTTTAAATTGATTTATATAGAAATCTAGTAGAGCTTTCACCTAACATCGTCACTACTTGACTGGGGTTAGGCTTGGCACTTACTGGGTACCAAATATGGTGTACTCATGCCCTTTCCTACACATGTTTTCGTGTGGAGATCCTGGTATGAGCTTACAGCCTCGTGATTAGTCGTTGCTGCTGATTCCAGGAGACCGCAAGGTATTTCTACCACGTCCGCAAAATCCTCTGAGTCCCCTTCCATTCTAGCTTGTAGAGATTTTCTTATATACTTTCCAGTTTTTGTTAGAGGTACAGTAGTGTTAGAAGCTTGTGATTGTCTGTGACATTCCGGGTCTTGGGGAGTTATATTTTGTATGAGCCGAGCGGCCAGTACGTTATTTATATCATTGCCCTTATCCCCTTTATTTCTTGTGTTTTATTTCAGTTTTCCCCTTTATAGTAGGCTTACCTAGTCGTAGTGACAAGGTGCCGTTATGACACCTTTGGAAGGTAAATCGGGTCGTGACACATTATCAAAAGAGGCTCATTGTAAAGAAGAGTGAAAATAGTTGTTTCATAAACATAAGCCCCTTGGGAAAGGTATCACTCACAATTATAGCCTCACGGTCAAGCCTCTCAGTCACTCGTGACTCAATTTTCACCAATCAGTACTCACACCCAGCGCTCACGCTCAATAGGTACCATATGATAATCGTTGCAGCATGCAACCCGGTCCATAAATAGTCGACTGTGCTCACTAGGGGTATCCAGACTTCGGAGGGGCTCCTACAGCCCAAGCGCTATATCGCTGCGGCGTGTAGCTTGATCCAATATCTCGCTGCAGCGTGTAGCCCGATCCAACATATCTCACTACAGCGTGCAGCCCGGTCCATATATATATACACACAACAGTGAGGCGTGCAGCCCGATCCATAACTATCCTCACAATCCGGCACTCGGCCTCACTCAGCCATCATCCTCACAAGCCACTCGGGCATATCAGTTCAAGTCAAGGGGACTCAGCCCAAAATATCTTACATATATATAAAATAGAGTGACGAATAGTAATAAACAGTGAACATGTATAAATCATGACTGAGAATATATTTTTTATCAAAAACTGTGTGAGGACAGTAGTAAAAATGCCCCTAAGGGTCCAAAAGTTCGGCACAAGGCCCCAAACATGGCATCCATCCCAAAACATAGTAAAAATCTCTAAAATACAGAGTATCATATGATTTCTAGTCAAATACGTAACTTAATAGTCACTATGGAACTGACCAAGTCACAATCCCTACCGGTGCACGCCCACAAGCCCGCCACCTAGCATGTGCATCACCTCATTTATCAAAACAGTATGAAATACCGGGGTTTCATACCCTCAGGTCTAGATTTACAATCATTACCTGCCTCAACCGGATGAAAAATCTACTCTGCGATGCCATTGCCGCTCGATTCGGCCTCAAATCATCCCTAATCTATCCAAAATCATATTCATATCATTAATATATGCTAAAGGAACAAAGCCCACTTGAAAATAATCAAATTACATCAAAAATCCCGAAATTGGCCAACCCCGACCCCTGAGCCCACGTCTCGAAATCCGATAAAAATTGCAAAACTAGAATCCTCACACTCTCACGAGTCCATACATACCAATTACATCAAAATTCGAAAACAAATGGCCCCTCAAATCCTCAAATCAAAGTCTCCAATTTCAAGCCCTAATCCCCCAATTTTAACCCTTAATTCTCATAAATTTCATGTCTAATTAGTTAGAAATCACCATAGAATCGAGTATTGAGTTCAAAAACTTTACCTCCAGGTGTTATCCCTCGAATCCCTCTTCAAAATCTCTCAAAAATCTCCAAGCCCAAACACAAATGGTGGAAAAATGACAAAATTTCGCGAAGGCAAGAATTTATATGTTCTGCCCAGCGTTTACCGCATCTGCGGACATTTCCTCGCACCTGCGGTCCCAGGTGCACACCTGCGATCATGACTTAAATCTCGACTTCCACATCTGTGATCCTCTATTTCCACCTGCGGGCTCGCATGTGCGACAAAACATTCGCACCTGCGCTCCCCGGCCAGCCTCCATTTTTCCGCTCCAGCGCAAGGACAACTGCACCTGCGGCTCCCTATCCGGAGGTGCGGCCATACGAGAAAACATGCACCAGCAGCAATTTTGCTGCATTTCTCCAAGTTTCAACCTCACGACGGCCATCCAAAATCACCCCGAGCCCCTCGGGGCCTCAACAAAACATACCAACGCGTCATATATCATCACCCAAACTTAGTCAAACCCTCGGAACACCCAAAATATCATCAGAACACCAATTTTTACTCGAAATTCAAGCCTAAGGATTTCTATACTTCCGAAATTCTCCAATGATGCCGAAGCCACCCAAACCACGTCCAAATGGCCTGAAATTTTGCACACACATACCAAATGACAATACGAACCTATCCCAACTTCCAGAATTCCATTCTGACCCCGATAGCTAATTTTCCACTGCCGGCAGGAAATCGCCAAAAATCCAATTTCACCAATTCAAGCCTAATTCTACCTCGGACCTCTGAATAACATTCCGAACACAATCCTAAGTCCCAAATAACCTAACGAAGCTATATGAACCATAAAATCCACATTCCGGGATCATTCACCCATAAGTCAACTTCCGGTTGACTTTTCCAACTAATCGACCAATTTAAGAGACCAAGTGTCTCATTTCTCTCCATAATCACTCCGAACCCGAGTGAACCGACCCAACACAACATAATGAGCTAAGCAACACTAAATGAAGCAGAAACGGGAAAAGCGGGGAAAACTCTCGGAACGACCGGCCAGGTCGTTACATATACTCATGATAGCAAGATACACAATGCACCAATTTCAATAGACACAAAAATAAATCATATACGCAATGTTTGCTCTAATCCACATAAGAATTTGCTGAAGCTTTATTAATGAATTTGTTAGGAACCTTAATATGCATCAAAACAGTTTAAATCCTTCAATGATTTTTATATACGCATATCAAATTCATCAGGTATTGCCAGTCTAAAATCTTAAAGAACCTATATCAACCACAAGGGAACATGTTTCCATATAATCAATGCCAGGATATTTACGTAAAATATTGTGTCACTCCACTGGCTTTATACTTTCAAGTGTTGGGACTATCGGTCCAAAACTTCACGTTTTCCTTGTAAAGTCAATCTTGATTGCGTATTTTTCATTGACCAATCACTTTTCTGTCAAAATTCCATGACGAATTTGAGCTCAAGATCCCAATAAATATTAAAGATATTGAGCGCTACATTATATCAACAATATCATCGAGAAACATCGGTTCCATCATCACACAATAAAAACATAGCTTATCGAGATCTCATTATTTTCAGGTACCTGAACCTCTTCCATGAGGTCTTATAAAATGTTATGTCGTGATGCTCTTATAGAGTAATTGCCTCCTTAATATGACTATCTTAATCATTTTCTCCTATCCTTCGTCAAGGAGTTTTATCTTTGGAACCGATTAGTGTATTACGCTTTATGTGTTTGACAGACTTTGTCCCTCGTGGACTTTATTCTATTATAAGCATTAACAACTGAAATATAAAATTTAGCTTTGGATCAGCAAATATGCCTGGCAATATTTTGGAAATGAATTATCATTTGAACTTTAAGTTCACATTTTCTTGTATGAGGATCTAGATGTATTCATAACAACTCATTCCACGTATCACTTTTTCAGCTGCCCATTTTCTCCCCCTAATGTTGGATCACCAACACATTTCTCAATCTTCTTTGGGAACCCATCTTTGTGCATTGTGGTGGTATAATTAAATCATATAGCACATATATATTTCTAGATGGAAATTATTTGGTTCCTGAACCTGAACCTGAACCAATTGTGATAGGGAGAAATTTTCATAACTTGTTGGCTAGATGCGTACAGGTGCTGTTGTATATTAAATAAAACGCCTCATACCAAATTTCTATTTGGGAGTTTGTTCTCATAACCAATGGTTTAGCATATTTGGACGCATACAATTTGTGCTAAACCAACTTATATTTAAACCAGCATTACCAAGATATTTATCATAATTTATATTCTGGAATTATGCTCTAATAATTTGAGAAATCAACCTTGCAAAATCTAAATTGCAAGTTGATAACGAACGCACATGTGACCATATAATAGATGCATCTATTAAAATCATATAATCACATGGTAGCTGACTGAGCCCATAAATATATCACCTTTTATTCGTTCCGGAAATCAGGGATTTAATCCCAACCTTAGCTGGTATATCAGGACAATAAGCAGCACAAGAGAATTCTTGAAGAATCTTTTATTTCTTCAATGTATGCCAATGTGAATTCTCAATAAGTTTTTCGCACCATAATTTAACCGGGATGGCCAACCGGTCATGCCAACTATTGTTTATTTCAGTAAATATTTAATTTACTATGGCATGTGATTCCATAATCATGCTTATACGTTTGTAGTATAAATAGAAGAAAAGTCGGGTAACTTTTCATATTTACCCTATATGATGTGGTGTGCACTGATTGGGGATTTGGACTTGGTCCTTCCCGTGGAAACTATTGAGTTGCGTATTTAATTTTAATTCATATGTTAGATCGTGTTTTCAGACTATTGTTATATTTAGATTGTAAGCCATGTTTGGGGCTTTGTGTCGATCTGTTTAGACCCCTTGGGGGATTTTACTGTTATTTCCTCACTGTGTTTACTTATGATTTACACTCATTCATATTATGTTTAACCGATTTTGAAACTCAGCCTTATTTACACTATTTTGAAATATAATGTGATGTTTTGGGTCAAGTACCCCGTCTTACTGATAGCCCGAGTGGCTTTTTGAGATTTTTTGACTGAGTGAGGTAGGGCCTGATTGTGAGGATATGATATGCCACGAGGTGGCTTGATATTAGCGCTTGGGCTGTAGGAGCCCCTCCGGATTTGAATTGTATTTACACTACTTTGAAATATAAAGTGATGTTTTGGGCCGAGTACCCTGTCTTACTGATAGCCCGAGTGGATTTTTGAGAGTTTCTGACTGAGTGAGGCCGAGGGCCTGATTGTGAGGATATGATATGCCACGAGGTGTCTTGATATTAGCGCTTGGTATGTAGGAGCCCCTCCGGAGTTTGTACACACCCGTAGTGAGCGTAGGTACCTACTGAGTGCGAGTGACGAGTGATGAGTGATTGGGAGGTATGAGTGACTGTAAGGTTGCCTGACGGGCTGATTATGAGTGATTGTGAGGCTGCCCGAGGGGCTGATTATGAGTGACTGTGGGTATGCCCGAGGGGATGATTATGGGTGATGTTACGCCCAAAGGGCAGTTTCTTATTCATGTTTTTACCCGAGTGGCTACTTATGATTCATTTCATTTTTACACTAAACTTCTTGGACATTTTTCTGAAATTGTTGGAAATTACACTTTCCAAAGGAGCTTTTACTGAAAATAGCTTTTTAAGCGTGATGATTTAACGTATACACTGTTGGAAAGAAAGAGTGTGCTTATTGTGAAATGATGAATTGACTTTATGTGTTTCTTACTGCTCAGACCTGATTTATTTTCATTACCACTGAGTTGGCATACTCACATTACTCCCTGCACCTTGTGTGAAGATCCAGGTGTTAGGGCAGAGTGAGATGTGTATCTGTTCCAGAAACTTCTCGGAGATTTTGCGAGGCAGCTGCACGCGTCCACAGCCCTGCTCTCTCTTGCTTACTATTACAGAGTTTATTTTCCAGAGTTGTATATTTTTTGTAGATGCTCATGACCAGTGACTCCGGGATCTCGGGGTTGTATTTAATATTCGGTGTAGCTTTATCTGTTTTAAAATGATTAAATGAAACCTTTATGGGTTATCAGTTTAGCAATGATATAAATTAAAGATTATTTACGATTTGAGTGTAGATTTGGCTAGCCTAGTTCCACGATAGGCTCCATCACGACTGGTTTAGATTTGGGGTCGTGACATATGATTATAGTAATATGACGATATTCAATCTTCCTTTCATTTATAGTCTCAATATGCCAACCACTTTGGCTAATACATTTGAAACTCAAAAGGTTTCTTTTGCGACTTACTACAATATTAATTTCAAGTACAATTTCATTAATCCGGGTAGTAACAAATTCGCTCTTCCGGAGCTCTTAATTGATTTTGTACTACAAGATCTTTTGTCACACCATCCATATGGTGAATATCTCTTTCACAGAGAAAATCATATCACACTAATTGTCACGGTCGAAGTCATCATAAGCAAAACCATTTCTTGCTTTAAGTTTGCCTTTAATAACGTTTTATAAGGCATGGCATAATATTTTTGGCATACCACATGTACGCGACCAATGACATATTCATGTAACTACATTGTAATATTCTTTATCTTTATTTATCTAAAGCCTCCTTAGAGGTGAGTTGTGGTATTTATACAATCATGCATAAGCACATTCTTATGCATATTTTTCATCACATATATATTTCAACATTTACTTTCAGGAATGAGTATGCATTTACAATGCTTATCACAAGTCACATTTTTAGGGAATGGACTATAATCATGTGAACGTATCTCATATTAATTGACCACATTGATGCATATTTCCTTCGTTGTTGAACGATTATCTTGAGAACTTATTGTTTTCCTTTTTACAATTACCATAATGATGATTGTTACTATTTGATCTTTAGCATGCCCACGTCCATTGGTCAACCACTTGTCTTTATTTAGACTTATTATGCACCGCTAGCTACATATTCACTTCAAGAATGGAGCAAATCAAGTGGGGCAAGATTCATACTTTTTCATGAAAAATACTTTATTTTTTAGTCATCATTATATCATCAATATGGTGCATTGGGACTCAAACCCAATGCCTTACCCATATAAAGGAATTTTAGGCCATAATGAGTTGGGACTCAAATCTAACTCTTATCATCATAGTGCACCAGGACTCAAACCTGATGTCTTACCCTTATACAATGGCACAATAAGTCTAAGTGGACTCACCCTTGAGCCTTTCATTATATACTCCTCTTCCTCCTCTTCCTCCTTCTCCTCCTCCTCCTCCTCCTCCTTCTTCTTCTTCTTCGAGTAACAATGATTTTATATGGTGTTTGTGAACATATTTTAATGCAGCTTATGATGTTTTACATTGGTGAGCTGTTGTGGCAATTTATTTTTTTACTATTGCTTAGGATTTTTTTAAATTCTTAACTGCAAAATATGTTCGTTGGATTTATTGTTGTTTTGACAAATTGATGATTGGAGTTTATTCTTGATAATATTTGGAGGTTATGTTTCAAATTTGAGCTCATTTAGAGTAGATTTAGGTATTAAATCATATATTGAATTGTGAAAATTCGAATAACAAATTTGTGTTCTGCATGACCCCAAATCCTAACCGGTCGTGATGGCGCCTATCGTGGAACTAGGCTAGCCGACTACCGCGTATTCACATTTCCTTTTGAAAATCCCATTTAAGTTCAAGAAATTCATAACAATATACATAATGTTCTTAATATAATAGGCAAATTTTATATACAGTACTGCCATCCCCAAAACCCGGAGCCAACATGCCATGAGCACCTAGTGAAATAATCCAAAATAAAGTATTATGATACAAAACTCCGAATCAAAGCTAAATACAACAGGAAGGGAAAGCAGAGATGCTGCGAACACTGAACAGCTACCTCTATATCGCCACGATCCGGCTCCGCAGCGATATATATATAAAAGCTAACGCTCGATATCTGCTCCTGAATCTGCACACAGAGGTACATGGAGTAATGTGAGTACGCCAACTCAGTAGTAATGAAAATAAATCAAGTCTAAGTAGCAAGGAATCACATAAAAAACAATGATATCAAGTCACAATATACACAGCCTTACTTTCCAATACTATACATAGATATACGAAATCGTCATGCGTTAGAAATCAACTTCACAAAAGTCCTTAAAACAATGCACATTTTTAACAACTTTAAAACAAGGATTTGGTATGAAAATGAATGTAGTAAAATCATAAGTATCCCCTCGGACAAAAACATGTTTCATAATCAGCCCTTCGGGCATGCCTCACAATCCCTAAGCACCTCACAATCACTCAGCACCTCACAGCCACTCATGCCTCCCAATAACTCAATCACTCGCACTCGGTGCGTCACTGGGGGTGTGTACAGACTCCGGAGGGGCTCCTTCATCCCAAGCGCTAATATCACTCAGCACCTCACCATCACTCTTGGCCCTCGGCCACACTTGGTGGAACCACTTGAAAAGCCCCTCGGGTGAAGTAATGGAACGGGGTACTCGACCCGAAAATATCATTTTAATGCTCATGTAGTATAAATCAGGCTGAGTTTCAAATAAAACAGTATGCACAATGATGCTGAGTAAAATCATCAACAGGTAGTGAGGAAAACAACAGTAAAACGCCCTCAAAATGGGTCTAAACAGATCGGCACGAGGCCCCAAACACGGATTACAGCCCAAATATTTCACAAATCTTTAGAACATAATTTAACATAAGATTTTGAGTAAATATACAACTCATTAGTTTCCGCGGAGAGGACCTAGTCCAATCCAAAAATCAGTACGCGCGACATATTCGTCATCCGACATGTGCGCCATTCCAAATTCAGTGAGAAAATAATGCAGTCCGGGGTTTACCTTCAAGACAAGATTTAAGACCATTACTTACCCCTACCGGACCGCGACACTAGTCCGCTATGCCTTTGCCCTTCAAATTGGCTCCCGATTGCTCTGAATCTAGCAAAAACCAGTTCAACAACATTAATATATACTCAAGGAACACAACCCAATCGAAAATTATCAATTTAATCAAAAATCTCGAAATTCGGCCAAACCCGATCCCTGGTCCCACATCTCAGAATTCAATAATTCTTAAATCCTTAGAAACCTCATCCTCCCACGATTCTATACATACCAAGAACACCAAAATCGGACCACAATCGCCGTTCCAAAACCTCAAAAGAAATCCCAATTCTTTCCTCCCATTTTTCCAACTTTTTACTACCCAAATCCTTAAATTTTCAAGCCTAATCTTAACAAAATAGCATAGGAACGGGATTAACAACAAAAGAACTTACCTTTGCTGAAGAAATTTGTAATTATCTCTCAAAACCACCTTTAATGGACTCATCCCGTATGCAAACTGATGAAAACTAATAAATTTCGCGGAGGGGTCCTTTTTATACTATTCTGCGCAGTCATTTCTGAAACTGCGGACACGCACCTACGGTCCCAGGGTGCGCACCTGCGAGACTCACTTCACTGGCCAATTCTCGCGTATGCGAAAACCTTTCCGCTTATGCGGCTTCGTAGGTGCGATGCACCTTCCGCACCAGCGACATCGCAGGTGCGACAAACCCCTCGCACCTGCGGACCATTCCCTACACAGGAAAAACTCACACGTGTGACCTTTCTCTCCGCTCCTGCGCAACCACACCTGCGACTCCCCTTCCGCAGGTGCGAAAACACCAGCAAACCAGCACAGCAGATTTCAAAAAATCACTCCAACTTCCCGTCAACCATCCGAAATTAATCTCGAGCCCCTCGAGGCCCCAACCAAACATACCAACACACCCCGTCGCATTATTCCAACTTAGTCGAGCCCTCGAAACACCAAAAACAACACGAAAACACCAAATTTTCATCAAATTCGAGCCTAAGAACTTTGAAACTCCTAAAATTCGCCAACTACGTTGAAACCAACCAAAACACCTCCGATTAACCTGAAATTTTGCGGACATATCCAAAATGACATTACAAAACCGTTCCAAATTCCAGAATTCCATTCCGACCTTGATATCCTATTTTCCACTGCCGACCGCAAATCGCCAAAAACTAACTTTCGCTAATTCAAGGCTAATTCTACTCCGGACATCACAAAAATATTCCGAACACACTCCCAAGTCCCAAATCACCTAACGAAGCTATTCGATCAATAAAATCCGTATTTCGAGGTCGTTGACCAATAAGTCAACTCTCAGTTGACTTTCTCAACTATTATGCTACCTTAAAAGGCTAAATGCCTAAATTCTCACCATAACTACTTCGGACCAAAACCTACTGATCCAACACATCAAAAACAAGATAGAGATACATAACAAATGGATAAATAGGGGAAATGGGTAAATCTCACAGAACGATCGGTCAGGTCGTTACATCCTCCCCCTTTTAAACAAACGGTCGTCCTCGAACGGGTCTAGAAACATACCTGGAGCCTCGAATAAGTGAGGATATCTGTCCCGCATCTCCTGCTCGGTCTCCCAGGTGACATCCTCCACCGACTGCCCTCTCTATTGAACCTTCACTGAAGCTATATCCTTAGACCTCAGCTTCCTCACCTGACGACCCAAAATAGCCACTAGCTCTACCTCATATGACGTATCACCCTCGAGCTGAACCGTGCAAAAGTCCACAACATGGAAAGGGTAACCAACATACTTTCGTAGCATCGAAACATGGAATACTGGATGAATACTCGATAAACTGGGAGGCACAGCAAGCCTATAAGCCACCTCCCCAACCCTCTGAAGTACCTCAAATGGTCCAATGAACCTGGGACTCAGCTTTCCTCTCTTCCTATATCACATAACACCCTTCATGGGTGATACCTTCAGCAACACCTTATCCCCAACCATGAAAGACACATCTCGGACCTTCCGGTCTGCATAACTCTTCTGCCTAGACTGCACCGTGCGAAGCCGCTCCTGAATCAACTTTGCCTTACTCAAAGCATCCTGAACCAAGTCTGTGCCCAATAGTCTAGACTCGCCTGGCTCAAACCAACCAACCAGAGATCTACACCTCCTACCATAAAAGGCCTCATACGGAGCCATCTGAATACTCGACTGATAGTTGTTGTTATATGCAAACTCCGCTAGTGGCAGAAACTGGTCCCATAAACCACAAAAGTCAATCACACAAGAATGCAACATGTCCTCCAAAATCTGAATGGTACGCTCCGACTGCCTGTCAGTCTGAGGATGAAACGATGTGCTCAACTCAAACTGAGTACCCAACTCTCTCTACACGGCTCTCCAAAACTGGGACATGAACTGAGTGCCTCTGTTGGAAATGATAGAAACGGGAACCCTATATAAACGGACAATCTCCCTGATATAAATCTCAGCTAACCTCTCCGATGAATACGTAGTACCAACAGGAATGAAGTGCGCGGACTTGGTCAGCCGATCCATAATAACCCATATAGCATCAAACCTTCTCGAAGTCCGTGGGAGTCCAACTATGAAGTCCATGGCGATCCGCTCCCACTTCCACTCCGGAATATCAAACCTCTGAAGCAATCCACCCGGTCTCTGGTGCTCATACTTGACCTGCTGACAGTTGAGACACCGAGCCACAAACTCCACAACATCCTTCTTCATTTTCCTCCACCAATAATGCTGCCTCAAATCCTGATACATCTTCGCGGCACCCGAATGGATAAAATACCGCGAACTATGAGCCTCTACTAGAATCAAATCTCGAAGTCCATCTACATTGGGTACACAAATCCGGCCCTGCATCCTCATGACCCCATCATCACCAATAACCACTTCCCTGGCATCACTGCAATGTACCCTGTCCTGAAGAACAAGCAAATGTTGATCATCATACTGGCGTACTCTAATCTGATCGTAAAGAGAAGACCTGGAGGCTACACAAGCCAACACCTACGGGGGTTCTGATAGATCCAATCTCACCAAATGACCTGCTAAGTCCTGAACATCAAGAGCTAATGGCTGCTCTGCTACTAGAAGGTAAGCTAAACTCTCCAAACTCTCTGTTCTGCGACTCAAGGCATCGGCCACTACATTGTCCTTCCACAGATGATATAAGATAGTGAGGTCATAATCCTTGAGGAGCTCTAAACATCTCCTCTGACGCAAATTCAAGTCCTTCTACCTCAGCAGATACTGCAAACTGCGATGATCAGTGAAAATCTCACACTGCACTCCATAAAGATAATGCCGCCAAATCTTCAAGGCATGAACAATGGCAGCTAACTCAAGATCGTGCACTGGATAATTCTTCTCGTGCACCTTCAACTGTCTGGACGCGTAGGCAATCACCCTACCGTAAAAGATATCAAATTCACATAATGAGCTTACATTCTCGATGATACTACTCCATAATGTAAGATAAAGAAGAAAAAGAAGGTGCACTATTAACGGTTACGGGATATATCTTTATTGATTCCATAATGATGATTACAAAGATCAGCAACAAGGTTCTAAACCTTCTCTTATTTATGACATAGATTTTCTAGTTCTGCTCTGTTGAGAGAGAAGAAAAGCCCCCCCCCCCCCCCNTATTACCTAGTATATATACTAGGTATTCCCACTTACCCATTGGTCTTTAGCCAGGATACACTAATATGCTCATCGTTATGGTGGCTTATGGATACAATTACGGCTTAATCGACTCCTCGCCATTTCTTTGTGCCGATTCTCGTGTGGTCAGATTTCAACACATACAGTTAGTCCCTCTGCCTATTTGGGTCATCTTTGGGCGAGCTCGATCGGAGGACCTAATTAATTCGAAAAACTTTGAGAAATATGAGTGTTTTGGGCGATGGGCAAGCACCTCTTAGCGAGATGATGATGTGACATTTTGAGTGCTTCGTCACACCACTATGTCAGTTCAAAATGACATTAAATTCGTCAGGTGTCATTATGGCACACGTTCTCTGTGTGTTGCATCGTTCCCCGTGCCCCTTCTGTTATTTTTGAAAAAAAGCGGCGTTTGGTTTCTCAAACCAGCATATTCATATCTCTATAAATAGGGAAAATTTTCCCATTCGAATGTAGTGTTCTCCAATCATTTACAAGAAAATCCTAAATGCATTCTTTCTTCGCCCCCAGTTATTCGTATTTCTTTTTCTACCAACAATCTTTGTCGTTGTTACCCTCTTTTCTTTACATTCTCGACCTGTACAATCACCCAAAGCGATGGCTAGTGCTTCTTCTAACCCTGATCGAGTCGTTGGTGCTCTGGTACCAGAAAATGATTTACCCTCACTCGAAGAGAGAGTGGGTCTAGCGGAGCACGAGAGTTTTCCGATGGTGGATGAAGTGGTTCCCCGCCCAGCGAAGGCGATGACTGACTTCAATAGCCCTACTGAAGATGAGCCTGAACGTGTTATTTCTATGATGGATGTCGCGGCACTCGTGGCATTCAAAGCCAAATGGAGAATCCCTGAGCATATTGAACTCGTTCTAGCGGGTTCTGACATTGAGTACATACACCGCCGAGGATACTACGCGTTCTATGCATACACTTTTATCATCGCATACACACTTCCCATCCCCTCTCTGGCGGCGAATTTCTGCTGCTTCTACGAGGTGTGTCCGGCTCAGCTCTCCCCATATATATATACACTCTTCTTAATGCTCTTCAAGTACACAGAGCTGGCCGATCGAGGGGTTTCTCTTCAGCACCTACTTCACCTCTTCATCCCCAGTTTTCATAAGGGAACCATGCTATATCTTCATCACCAAGGCACTAAGGGCCTGGTGTTGAAGATGGACGACAAGACCAACCACTGCTTTTGAGAGAACTTATTCTATTCCCGCATGGAGCACATGGTGTCTAACCCCGATGGGTTCCCTGAGACGTGGAATTTCGCCCGTAGGCCTTTCTTCCTTTTCATCTTTTTTTTTAAAATGACATGTTGGTTGTTTTCCTCTAGTGATCTCGTTGAGTAATTTTTTCTTGCATTCGAGAGACTACCCCTTCCTCAAGTTGTTGATATTCGCGAATGGGTGAGCTCTATTCTGTCCCATATGATGGGTATTCGTGAATGGGCGCCCTTCTACGAGAGTTTTGGGCGCAAAGCTTACATCGGTAAGTCGCCTTGTCTCGGCCTTAGTTGCCTTGTTCTTGGATCTGTATTTTTCATTGCCTTACATTTTCATTTGGTCAAATATTTGATTGGCAGGTCAAAGAGGGGGAGGGCTCCCGCCTTTGCTTTTCATCAGTCGGCTTCTTCTACCATGCTCGTACTAGTGGCAGATGCGGCTGAGAGCGTCCAGAATCTTGCTATTCAGCAGATTGCGTCTGCATCCAGATCTGGTTTTTCAGAGGCTGCTCCTTGGTCGGACACTCCAGTACCTATGGTTCGTTTGGCGGATGAACCTTCTCACAATGATGACGAAGAGGCCTCGTCAAAGAGGCGTAGGATAATATTGAAGGGGGCGCTTTTGATTGGAGCATCTTCATGGGGTTATCCTGTTTCAACTGCGTCTGAAGCTGGTAGTGATACCATCCTGGGTATAGAGGTGATGCCCATTTTGAGCATGGAAGAAGCCTGCGCGGTAGGGGGCAGAATTCAGAGGCCACCGTGTTTGTTTCGAGTGGTCCATCAGCGTCTCGGCAGGACCGTACCCTCTCTTCGGATAATGTGAGGTTGAAGGGTGTGGCGGTAGATGATTATAAATCAGACTCTAACATTGATCTTGAGGATATGAGGATGTTCGAGGAAGGTTTTACCAGGGTCGATGTGAGGGCGGGAGGTCCTTCCCGTGTGCTCGAAATCCCGTCCGACTCTAACTTGTTGGAGGATACGGCAAACTTGGTGCCCCAATTTGACCTTCTATGCTCCGTTGCCAAAAGCACGTCTCTTCGAGAGATTAGTAACGCCGTTTTTCGCGCGGTGTTGCTGGAATGGCCTTGACGGTGAGTTTGGTTTCACTATTTTCTTTGTTTTGTGCTCTTTGCTCTCGCTGATGCTTCTCCTTTTTTGGACTTACATGCTAGAGATCAAAAATTCTCGTCGGGCTGAGATGCGGGCCGATGTCTTTCTAAAGATGGCCAGGAAGTATCGTCGGTATCGCAATAGGTTCTGTGAGATGCACGCACAGCTTAGTGCAGGCAGTAATACTCGATCCCTCGGGGAGGAGTTCGAGAAGAAGGATGAGGATCTAGTGCGGTCTATCCGCTGATATAGCAAGCTCAAGAGGCTGCTGAGGTTTAAAGACGAGGAGCTCAAGGTGGGCAAAGGGGTTGTGGCGGAATGCGAGGACCTTCAAGAGAAGGTGTTGTCTATGAGAGCCAAGCTCCAGTAGAATGCCTCTAGAGTTGCCACTCTAAATGTAGAGTTGACGAAGAAGGTGGCCGAGTTAGAAAGGAAGGTGGCTTAATTAGAGAATGCTAAGGGAGCCTGAGTGACGACCTTTGTGAGGGCAGTGGCGCTAGAAGATACTATCCGCATAATCAAGTCTGAGTGGCAGGACGGGAGAGTGACAGACATACTGAGGGAGGTGAGGCTCGAGGAGCGGATCGATGTGGTTGATAGGAATGCCTCGATCCTGGGAGAAAAAATTGTGGCTCTCGAGGCCGAGAGGGCACAACTGTCGGCTCAGGCACCCCCTCAAAAATCTACCTCTATTTATGTTCCTCGCCCTTTGTATGAGATGTGGGTCCATGCTGAGGCCTAACAAGATATATATATATATATATATATATATATAAGGACTTGTAAGCAAAGGGGAGTGTTCCTAAGGCCATTTTCGAATATGCTCATGCAAAAGCACGCGAGGCTCGTCTTGCGTGCGGCTATGGCCCTTCATCACTAGAGGCGGGCGGGAATGCTGAGATCGAATATGGGCTCTTGTAACGACCCGGCCGTTCATTCCAATTTTATCCATGTTTCCCCCGTTTCTGCTTCATTATATGTGGTTCAACTTCATTTATGTGTGTTGGGTCGGTTGGTTAGGGTACAGAGTGGTCTTGGTGAGAAATGAGACACTTAGTCTCTTAACTTAGTTCAATAGTGAAAAGTCAACCGGAAGTTGACTTATTGGTAAACGACCTCGGAATCTGGATTTTATGGCTCGGATAGCTTCGTTAGGTGATTTGGGACTCAGGAGTGTGTTCGGAATGTATTTTTGATGTCCAGAGTAGAATTAGGCTTGAATTGGCGAAAGTTAGATTTTGGCGATTTCCGGTCGCCAGTGGAAAATAGGCTATCGGGATCGGAATGGAATTCCAGAAGTTGGAACAGGTTCGTAATGTCATTTTGGATATGTGTTCAAAACATTCAGGTCAATCGGATGTGTTTTGGCTGGTTTCAGCATCATTGGCGAGATTTAGAAGTTTCAAAGTTCATAGGTTTGAATTTGATGTAATTTTGGTGTTTTCGTGTTTTTTTGGTGTTTTGAAGGCTCGAATAAGTTTGAATGATATTATGGGGTGTTTGGTAGGATTGGTTGAGGTCCCGGGGCCTCGGGTGTGTTTCGGGTGGTTAACAGAGTGTGTTTGGCCTTAAAAGGACTGTTGTGGCTGTTGTATTTTCTTGGTCTAGTTTCCTTGTATGCGATCGCAATGGTGAGGCTGCGATCGCATAGGTTTGTTGGTGAGGCAGCAAAAATTGTGTTATGCGATCGACATGTATGGTCCGCGATAGCATCGTGGGAGGAGGGAAAACAGTGCAGTCGTGTGAGGCTTATTGCGATCGCACAGTGTGGGCACGTATGGCAGTGGGGTGATGGAATTGCTCTATGCGATCGCATAGAGATGGTCGCGATCGCATTGCTGTGAGGAGTTGTCTTACGCGATCGCATAGGTGTTTTTGCGATTGCATAGGGTTAGTTTAGTTGGGCAGCCTTTTGTTCTTCGCGATCGCGTGCCTTTTTGCGCGATTGCACAATGTAAAAATCTGGGCAGATAGTTTAAGTTCTAATTTCGGGAGTTCTTGGCCATAACTCATTTTTCCATTTGAGAGCTCGGAGGAAGGAGATTTTGGATGATATTTTCAGTGGGATTCTTGTGGTAAGTGTTCTTCAATCATTTTTGGTTTAATTTCATAAACTTGTCTTGATTTTCACCATGCAATTTCAGGAATTGAGTAGAGAATTTGGGGAAAATGGGAGGAAAGATTTGGAAATTTCTTTTGGTAATTTTAATGGGCAATTGTGGTCCGATTTTGATGTTCTTGGTATGTACGGACTCATGAGAGGATAAGGGTTTTTGTGAAGTAATTTTTGTCGGATTCCGAGACAAGGGCCTGGGGCTCGAGTTTGGCCGAATTTCGAGATTTTGTATAAATTGATAGTTTTCGATTGGGATGTGTTCCTTTAGCATATATTGATGATGTTAAACTGGTTTTGGTTAGATTCGGAGCAATCGAGACCCAATTTGAAGGGCAAGAGCATCGCGAATTAGTGTTATGGCCCGGTGGAGGTAAGTAATGGCTATAAATCTTGTCCTGAGGGTATGAAACCCTGGACTTCATATTTCTCACTGCTTTTAAAATGGCGAACATGTCGGATAACGAGTATGTGGCGCGCACTGATTTTTTGATTCAACTTGGTCCTCTCTGCGGCAACTATTGGGTTGCGTATTTTACTCTGAATCATATGATAAACTGTGTTCTAAAGACTATTGCTATATTTGGGCTATAAGCCATGTTTGGGGCCTCGTGCCGACTTGTTTAGACCCCTTGGGGCTTTTTACTGCTATTTCCTGACTGTTTATTGATGATTTACACTCAGTCACATTGTGCTTACTCTTTTTGAAACTCTGCCTGGTTTACACTATTTTAAGATATAAAAATGATGTTTTGGGTCGAGTACCCCATCTTTTGTTACTGATACGCTCGAGGGGCTTTTGAGAGATTTTGACTAAGTGAGGCTGAGGGCCTGATTGTGAGGATATGATACGCCACGAGGTGGTTTTATATTAGCACTTGGGCTGAAGGAGCCCCTCCGGAGTCTGTACACACCCCCAGCGAGCGCAGGTACCTACTGAGTGCGAGTGCCGAGTGACGAGTGACTGTGAGGTATGCCCCAGGGGCCGAGGGGCTGATTACAAGTGATTGTTCAGTATGCCCGAGGGGCTGATTATGAGTGACTGTGAGGTATGCCCAAGGGGCTGATTATGAGTGACTGTGAGGCATGCCCTACGAGCTGATTATGATATATGTTTTTGCCCGAGGGGCTACTTATGATTTTACCACTTTCACTCTAAACTTATGAAATATGTTTTGCCCGAGGGGCCTTTTTATGATTTTCAGCATTTTTACACTAAACTTCTTGAAAGTTATGTTGAAACTATTGTCAAGTATATTTCCAAATGATTTTTACTGAAATCGGCTTTTAAGCGTGATGATTTAACGTATACATTGTTGTAAAGAAAGGATGTGCTTATTGTGAATTGACGAATTGATTTTTATGTGTTTCTTGCTACTCAGACCTGATTTATTTTCATTACTACTGAGTTGGTGTACTCACATTACTCCCTGCACCTTGTGTGCAGATCCAAGTGTTAGGGCAGGGTGAGTTGTGTATCTATTCCAGAGATTTCTCGGAGGTTTGCGAGGTAGTTGCATGCGTCCGCAATCCCTCTCTCTCTCCTGCTTACTATTATAGAATTTATTTCTTTTGAGTTGTATATTTTTATTTAGATGCTCATGACCATTGACTCCGGGATCTCGGGGGTTGTATTTAATATTCGGTATAGATTTATGTGTTTTAAAAATGTTTAAAAGAAACCTTTACGAGTTATCAGTTTAGTAAAGATGTAAATGGAATCTTATTGCGATTTAAGTGTAGTTTTTTGGCTGGCCTAGTTCCACGATAGGCTCCATCACGACTGGTTTAGATTTGGGGTTGTGGTAAGTTGGTATCAGAGCGCTACGTTACATAGGACTCACCGGTCATGAGCAAGTTTAGTAGAGTCTTGCGGATCGGTACGGAGATGTCTGTACTTATCTTCGAGAGGCTGCAGAACCCTTAGGAATATCTCACATTCTTGAATTCTTGTCGTGCGAACCCATTTATTTCATCCAAGAGCGTAACTCTTGAATTCCTTCCATGTATTCGAACGTGCCCGACAGCACTTGGTATCATCTGTGCATCGACGACTTGTGACTTCCATGGATGAGATATGATTTTGGCATGTTGGTAATGGGCCAGCTTGGAGGACCTGAGGCCGGATTCATTCTGTGGCTTGAGTGTTGAGGTTTCAACTGTGTGAGCCATGCATTCGGGGACTTATATGTCCATTTGTGTTCTTATTGATTAGAATTGGTGACTACATGGCTACATGGTGAGTGTGATTTGATGGTTGGCTGCGTTCAGGTTGTTGATTGTGACAAAGGGGTTGGCTAGGAATGTGGAAAGAACTATCGAGTGTTTGATTTCTGTCTCGGTTTGGTGTATGGCTTTGAGTTGTGAATGTAATAGAAGACCTCTCATGTTTTTTAGTTGTGGAGTGAAGTGGATCTTCCTGTTAGATGCAGAAGGGTGTAGCGATTGCGTGATAGTTATGGTCTTCGGAAGTGTATAGAGAGATATTATGTTTAAGGCTAGTGGGCAGGGGTATCTCCTGCGCATTGTCCTAGGGTGTGTGATCCCTATGTAGTTCTGCAATAAGTTCTCTTCTACCAGTAAATGATATATGTTGTAATTGGAGTTTAGATCGCTTGTGGAAGTTGTCATGACTGTTACAATGGTGAATGCGTGATTTGCAAATGACTTGAGTTGCTAGACGGGTGGTGTTATTATGGGCATTATGAGTTATTGTTTGTCTCGATCGTTGGCTTTCACTTAAGTGGGGGAGTCTGTTAATGATAAGTTGATTGCACGATTGTATATGGTATTGGTTTCAGTTCGAGGTATATTGGTGGATCAGTTGTGACCTGCAGATGTGGGGTTTGGGAATGACACGAATAATGGAAATTTCTTCGATATAGGTTGTAATGTACTCTATTGGGTAATTGGGTTCTATTGAATGATTTAGTGGAAATTGCAAAAGGTGTAGTGTGTGCAGTGTATGAATTTTCTTGTGGCTTCAAGTGAGTGGATTACTTTCCTAGTATGTTAGTGTGCAAACGGGTCAGGTCGATTCTACTTAATTGGTTAGTGTGATTGAGATTTACGTTGGAGGGTGTCAGGACTTATGGCATTTCTACATCATCATGGATTCTACATATCAGTATCAGGAAGGCTAAGGTAATGGCTTTAGATTTGCAGGAAGTCTCTTCAGGGTAAGTATTTTGAATGTGGTACTTTTGGGGATATTTGAGAGAGTATTCGGCGGCTTATGAGCCTTGGACGGTACGGTTTTAAGCTTGGGACTCGTGTGGCCAGTCTGTGTAAAGACCCGTAAATTTTCTATGTCTAAAATAATGCCCGAACAGGTCCCTGTGCTGTTACAACCGTAGAAATTCTTCAAAACGGTCCTATTTTGGGTAAAAAGTATCCCAGAACTTGAAAGATTAAATTTTCCAGAAATTGCGCGTTATACGACGCACTATGCGATCGCATAATAGGTATGTGGACCGCATAATGGTCGCATACCTGGACAGTAGCCTTTCCAAATTGAGGACAACTATGCAGCCCGGAACGCGATCGCATTTTGGGTATGCGGACCGCATAGTTATTGCATTCTTTCCCCATGGTTCTTGCGAGGGAGGTTATGCGATGCACTATGCGATCGCATAACAGGTATACAGATCGCATAGTGGTCGCATACCTGGGCAGTGTGGTTCCCATTTTGGCTCATTTGAAGGCCAACTATGCTACAGGAATGTGGACCGCATAGCAGGAAAGTGATCGCATTCCTGGCCGCATTCCTGTGTCGGGGATCCTATTTTCTAAATTTAAGACCCCCCCCCTGTTTTATAAAACACCCCTTCCCTTCATTTTTAACGATTTTCTGAGCAAAAATAGAGAGAGCAAAAGAGAGTTCTTGAGAGAGAAGGTTTCAACATCATCCAATTTGATTTTCCAAAATCACTCAAGGTTGGAAATTATCGAGTTATTGTCATCTTCTTCACCCAAAGAGGTAAGTCTTCACCCTATTTCCCTAATTTATTAGATTTTAGGTAAGAATAAAATACACATAGGTTGGTTCTTGAAAATAAAAAGTTAAATCTTGCATGCATGTGAGTTAAACCCCGTAATCTAGTAAAGGGGAAAACAAGTTTGGGTAATTATACTCAAAAAGGGGGTTAGTAGTTTAAGGGGTCACATAGGGTTTGATAAAATGCTCAATTGAGTACAAGATACCTAATTCTAAATGAAATATGTCACATTGTGGAATAAATAGATTGATGGTGCTAGACAGTCCGGTGAATTGTGATAGAAATTAAAAAGGGGATGACTTGAGGTATGTAATGAATTGTTTGTTGTTGGTTGTAATGAATTTATATTCTTGTTGATGAGCATATTTGTGGTTGAATTAATGGATGATAAAGACTATTATGAACACATGATTGGTTGGGTGTTATGAAATTGTACTCTTGATGATATGAAACCTTGTGATTGAATTGTGGGTTGTTATTGTTTTCCATGAATTGTGATAGTCCAGTGGGATCGGGTTGCACGCTGCAACACGAAGAAGTAAGGGTGGAGAGGTAACAAGAGCGGAGTGTAAATTGTACGGTGGGATCGGGTTGCACACCGCAACACGAAGTATAAGGATGGAGGTGTAACAAGGGTGGAGTGTAAACTATACGGTGGGATCGGGTTGCACACCGCAACAGAATGTAATAAAGCTGAAATGTGATTGTGTTGAAATAAGAATCTGTGAGGCTCTCAATTGTATTTGTTTCTGTATCACTGTGCACTATGTGTTGGTTCCTTTAACTGCTTTCTATCTGTGCATCTCTTTATTTTACTTTGAGTAAAGTTTGCTCATACAAACTAGTACTATTCCACAGTACTAACGTCCCTTTTGCCGGGGGCGCTACATCTTTATATGGATGTAGGTGGGTCCATAGCAAGTAGCTCAGCTCTCTGTTAGTGGTGCCTCCTCCTCATCTTTCAGCAGTACTGGTGAGCCCCACTTCCTCCCGGGGCCGTGTGTAATTCATGCCATCTCTTTTGAGTCTGTTATGTATTGTAAGGTATAGCCGGGGCCTTGTTACTGGCAAGTATTGTGTAAACTCCTAGTATTCATGGAGGCTCCATAGACAAGATGTGGGTGTATATATGCATTTTGGGTAGTAACTGTACGTATTCAGAATCATGGTTCGTATTGGAAAGTTATGTATGTATGTATATGTTTTTGGGAATCAACTGTTGAAATGTTAAAATAGAATGATCTTGAGTTTGTAAATCCACGCTTAAATCCTAAGTTTCTATTTCATATGGATTATGGTGCATTATATATACAGGGGAACGCGTTGGGTAGGAAAGGCAATCCAGGTCCACTTGACTGGGTTCACCTGGTTAGGCGTCGGTCTCGTCCCTCGATTTTGGGGCGTGACAAACTTGGTATCAGAGCTTAAGGTTTTAAAAGTGTCCTAGGATGTCTCGGAGCCGTGTCTAGTAGAACCCTTCTTATCGGTGTGTTGTTGAACACATCTATAATAAGGGTGTTGCATGGACATTTAGGAAAGTACCCTTTAATTGCTATTCTATGTCGTGCGATGTGGTGGAAGGTGAGGTTGTCTATCTCTAACTCATGCATTGTTCCAATTTTCAGTAAATGGCACCCAAGAAGAGAGCTCGACTCAACCTAGAGGCCAATGCCACCCCAGGAGTGGCCGTGAATTCTTTATCTGATGGTGCGGGTGTGAATGATTCCCCGACCCTGAATCTGCCTGGCTCTTCCATCCCAGGCCAGGATATTCCTATTCCTGCTCCAGCGCAGGGTGCTACAGCCCCTCCCGCTGCTTTTCCTGATCCTTCTTCAGTCCCAGCTTTCGGTCCCGGTATTTCTGATGAGGACCTCAGGGGAGCTATTCAGATGTTGACTCAGCTGGTGGCTTCCCAGGCCCAAAGATCACATGTTGCCCCTGCATCCTCTAGCGAGCACGGGGATTCTTCGGGTTCCAGGGTCAACCAGTTTCTACGGTTAGCCCCTTCAGAGTTCACAGGCACCGACCCAGAGGCCGACCCTCAGGAGTTTATTGATAAGATTTATAAGACTCTCTGAGTTATGAGGGCTACTGAAATAGAAGGGGTTGAATTGGCTTCCTATCGTCTGAAGGGAGCGGCATATTCGTGGTTTGAAATGTGGGAGAGTTCCTGTGGAGAGGGGAGCCCTCTGACGATGTGGGAGGAGTTTGTGGATGCCTTTATAGATCATTTATTGCCTGCCGAGACTATGGCGGCCCGTGCTACAGAGTTTGAGGCCCTCAAGAAGGGCAACATGAGTGTGTGGGAGTATCATATGGAGTTTGTGCGCTTGTCCAAATATGTTGTTCACATGATGCCGACTGTGGAGGCTAGAGTTTGACAGTTTGTTCAGGGCCTTGGTCCCTTGGTTGTTAATGAAGCTGCTACAGCTGCCTTGCATTCAGATATGAATTATGGGAAGATCGTGGGATTCGCCCAGGCCACAGAGGCTCAGAAGTTGAAGATAAGAATGGAGAGGGAAAGTAGTAGTAGGGCCCGGTCAGCGGGAAACCTTAGAAGTTCAGTTGGAGGAGGGAGATCAGTGCTTAGGAGAGGGTCATCAGGGCCATCCCAGTCCTATGCTCAGTCCTCAGCCAGTGCCCCACCATCAGGGCACAGTTATCAACGGGGAGGTCACTTTGGACCAGGTCCAGACAGCAGGAGGTTCCATCAGTCGGGTCGTTCTGGTGGGAGGTTCCAGCAGCAGCGGAGGGCCCCATGCCCTAAGTGTGGGAAGTTTCATTCTGATCCTTGTTACTTGGATATACTGGTATGCTATAGATGTGGAGTGAAAGGCCATATCCAGCGAGACTATCGCACACCCAGTCAGGGCGCGGGTAGGGGTACTGCTCAGCCATCCAGCTTTTCAGCCGCTACATCTTCAGCACGCCCTCCAGCACCAGCAGGGCACGGAGCAGCTAAGGGTAGAGCGCGGGTTCAAGAGGGACCCAACCGGTTTTATGGTTTGAGTGGTCGCTAGAGCGCCGAGACTTCCCCATATGTTGTCAGAGGTATTCTGACTTTCAGTCACATGATGTTTATGCTCTTATTAATCCCGGGTCTTCATTGTCATATGTTACTCCATTTATTGCTTCAAGTTTTGGGATAGGACCCGAACATCTTCACGAGCGATTCTCAGTGTCGACTCTGGTTGGTGATTCTATTATGGCCTTGCGAGTCTATAGGAGGCGGTGCGTGGTCGGGATACCACGGTCGATCTTATTGAGTTAGAAATGGTAGATTTTGATGTAATTATGGGGATGGATTGGATCTATTCGTGCATTGCTAAACTCGACTGCTGAACCAGGATTATGAGGCTTGAGTTTCCTAATGAATCAGTTATCGAGTGGGAGGGAAATAATGTTGTGCCAAGAGGTAGATTTATTTCCTACCTTAAAGCCTCAAAGATGATTAGAAAAGGGTGAATCTACCATTTGGTCCGGTTTGCGGACACCACTTCAGAGGTGCCTGCTCCCGAATATGTGCCTATTGTGAATGAATTTCATGATGTATTTTCGGGAGAGCTTCCTGGGATTCCACCAGATAGGGAGATCGATTTCGGGATTGATGTATTGCCAGATACATAGCCAATATCTATTCCACCTTACCGAATGGCGCCAACAGAATTGAGAGAGTTAAAATAACAATTGAAAGGTCTATTAGAAAAAGGCTTTCATTCGGCCTAGTGTGTCGCCTTGGGGCGCACTAGTTCTCTTTGTCAGAAAGAAAGATGGATCGCTTCGGATGTGTATTGATTATCGGTAGTTCAACAAGGTCACCATCAAAAACAAATACCCATTGCCTCGGATAGATGATTTGTTCGACCAGTTGCAAGGATATAAGTTCTTCTCAAAGATTGATTTGCGGTCCGGGTATCATCAGTTAAAAATCAGGGAGCAGGATATTCCTAAGACTGCCTTCAGGACTCGTTATGGGCACTTTGAATTTTTGGTAATGTCTTTTGGGCTAACCAACGACCCTGACAGAGATTCGCAGTTTCTTGGGTCTAGTTGGGTATTATCGGAGGTCGTGGAGGGATTCGCTACCCTCACCTCCCCATTGACTAAACTGACGCAGAAGGTGGTTAAGTTCTAGTGGTCCGATGCTTGTGAAAAGAGTTTTCAGGAATTGAAATTAAGATTGACTACGGCGGTGTTGACCTTGCCAGAAGGTTCAGAAGGGTTTTTGGTGTATTGTAATGCTTCAAGGGTTGGTTTGGGGTGTGTATTGATGCAATGTGGTAAGGTAATAACATATTCTTCTAGACAACTCAAGAATCACGAGAAGAATTATCCGACGTATGATTTGGAGCTCACGGCGGTTGTGTTTTCATTAAAAATCTAGCGGCATTATCTTTATAGGGTCCATGTGGACTTGTTCACAGACCACAATGGTCTTCAGTATTTATTCAAACAAAAGGAGTTGAACTTAAGGCATCGAAGGTGGTTGGAATTACTCAAGGACTATGATATAAATATTTTGTACCATCCAGGGAAGGCGAATATGGTAGCCGACGATCTTAGTCGAAAATCCATGGGTAGCTTGTCTCATTTGAAAGCAGGTCAGAGGCATTTGGCTCGGGAGGTTTATCAGTTGGCTAGTCTGGGGGTCTGTATTTCGACCTCAAATGAAGGGTATGTCATGGTGCGTAATGGAGCGGAGTCTTCGCTTGTAGCAGAAGTCAAGGGAAAGCAATTCAGGAATCCGGCTTTGGCACAATTGAGGGAAGCAATTTTGAATCACAAGACTTAAGCATTATCACTCGGCAATGATGACGGTGTCCTACGGTGTCAAGAGAGGTTATGTGTTCCAAATGTGGATGATCTTCGGAAGAGGGTAATGGAAGAGGCTCATAACTTCATATATTCAGTACACCCAGGTTCTACGAAGATATATCATGATCTCAAAGAGATTTATTGGTGGAATGGTATGAAGAGGGGTGTGGCGGACTTTGTGGCTAGGTGTCCGACATGTCAGCAAGTGAAGGTCGAACATCATAGGCCCGATGGATTGATGCAGCTTATGGAAATACTGATGTGGAAATGGGAGATGATCAATATGGACTTTGTGGTGGGGTTATCTCGCACTCCACGTAGGTTCGACTCTGTTTAAGTAATAATGGATCGGCTCACAAAATCAGCTCACTTCTTGCCAGTCAATTCCACCGATACTGTAGAACAGTACGCTCAGTTGTATATTAAAGAAATAGTCAGGCTCCATGGTACTCCAGTATCTATTATCTCATATTGAGGGGCCCAGTTCACAGCTAACTTTTGGAATAAATTTCAGCAAGGTTTGGATAATCAGGTAAATCTCAGCATAGCTTTCCACCCACAGACGGACGGTCAAGCGGAGCGGACTATTCAGACGCTTAAAGATATGTTGCGGGCTTGTGTATTAGATTTCAAGGGTATTAGACGCTTGAAGATATGTTGCGGATTATTCAGGCGCTTGAAGATATGGAGCAGATTAACGATGTGTTACATTTTCAGTGATGCCTCCGAAGACCACAATCGCTAGTACGGGTCAGAAGGTTACGCAGGTGTTAGAAAGAGAGATAAGTTATACTATGGATTCAGACCCATCAGAGATCATGGTTTCTATTGAGGAGGATCCATCTGAGGAACCATATGAGTCGTTTGTTCGTGTTGTTTCGGCCACTTCGGCAGCAGATGTAGTGACAGGAGTTCCGACCTTACTAAGTCCCTTAGTTTCACTATCACAGCCCATTGATCAGGGTATGAGGGGAGTAGAGCATGGATTGGCACAGGCGGGATTCCCTCAGGCTCAAAACTATGTCAAGGTACTTGCGGACACCAGCTCTTCTGAGGTCCCAGATAGCCCACAGTCTTGGGTGTCCGTTAATCAAGGTTCGCCAGTGTATGTTATGGGATATGAAGAGGAAGTGGATAGTAGTCAGGCTAAGAGAAGGAAGGTAACTGCTAAGGATATGAAGGTTCCACTTCGAAGTGTGTCTGATCGAGGTGCTTATATAGGACAAGGCCAGGACCCTCTACTATAGACTTCCTCCAAGTGTCAATTTTTGGTTGGTAAAGTTCCACCTCTTCTTGGAATATTACCAAGTCAGGGTTTTAAATGTGTTTGGTTGTGTTATGAGGATGTAGGGAGCCCCGTCCTGACTTGTATATATTATGTTTATGCCTATTTAGAAGTTTTGCAGACAGTATCCTGTATATAGTTTTTGGTATAATATGCCTATGTCTTAGTCAGCCCCTATGTATATAAACCTTTTTTTCTAAATTAGTTATGCAAGTTAAGTCTTAATATTGTTACTTACATATATGGATATTTCCGTAATGGCCCATGAAAGACTTAATAATAAACAAGGATAAGGTATGTGGTGTTCGGTTGGGTAGAAATTGATATTATAATGCGTATGGATTATTTGGCCTTTGTTATGCTAACATTAAGTGTAAGTCAAGGATGGTTTAACTCCAGTCCCCAAGAGAGCCTCTTTTATAATGGGAAGGTAATACGACATCACCAAGAGATAAATTTATCTCATATCTCAAGGCAAGGAAGATGATCAATAAGGGTTGTAATTATCACTTAGTTCAGGTTCAAGATATGGAAGAAGAGTCACCAACCGTTTAGTCCATCCCTATGGTGAATAAGTTTCCCGATGTTTTTCCTGATGAGCTTCCGAGTCTTCCGGCAAGCGAGAAATTGAGTTTGTTATTGACCTACTACAAGATACTCACCCAATATCTATTCCTCCCTATAGAATGGCCCCCGCAGAGTTGAAAGAGTTAAAGGAATAACTAAGAGACTTGCTTAAACAAAAAAAATGTTTTATCAGACCTAGTACGTCACCATGGGGAGCACTTGTGTTGTTTATGAGAAAGAAAAATGGTTCCTTACGAATTTGTATTGATTATAGGCAATTGAATAAGGTGACGATCAAGAATAAGTACCCCTTCCCGAGAAATGATGAACTATTTGATCAGTTATAAGGTGCCAAGTGTTTTTCAGAGGTAGACTTGAGATCCGGGTACCATCAGGTAAAGATTAAGGATGAAGATATTCCGAAGATAGCATTTAGGACCAGATATGAGAACCTTGCATTTCGTGTTATGTCGTTAAGTTTGACCGATGCCCAGTAGTATTCATGGATTTGATGAACTTCGTGTCAGGACCTTATGGATTTGTTCGTAATTATATTTATCGATGATATATTGGTATATTTTCGTTCAGATACAGAGCATACAGATCATTTGCATACTATGCTGAGAGTTATACAAAAGGAGAAATTGTATGCAAAAAAAAAAAAAAAAAATCTCTAGATGCGAATTCTGGTTGGACTATGTAGCTTTCGTTGGGCATATCATTTCGCGTGGATATACAATAGATTGAGGCAGCGGAAACTTAGCATAGACATACGACATCGACGGAGGTTCGTAGCTTATCCGTTTGGCATGTTATTACAGGAAATTTGTAATGGAATTTTCTTCTCTTTTAAACACCTTTGACCAAAGTGATATGTGGTGTCTCGCTTGATGTTCCGGAATAACATGAGGAAATCTTGAAGAAAGGTTGTGAATAAGTATAAATAGATATGTGTAGGTCTCAAGCTCAAGTATGGTAGAGCGACAAGATTTTAGGAAGACATCAAGAAGGATAAGAAGAGATGGGTGAAAAGGTAATGGGAATGGATAAGTCCTTGAGGTTAAGCTCATAAGAGAGCTGATGATTTCTCTAAGTTATAGAAGGCTCAGTATAGACTGAATGAACTCAAGGAGTTTAAGAGTAGTAGCATTTAGAATGGATGAAATGCTGCCCTGATAGTAGGATAAGGGCGTAATATGATGGATAAAGGATGAAGTTTGGGCCTCCGATAGGGGAATTTCATGAATTGTAAAAGATTGGGATACCCATATTAGTTAACTCATAAGGGAACTAAGTTTCAATGGATCGATGCTTGCGAACGGAGTTTCAAGGCATTGAAGGACATATTCACTTCAGCACTGGTTCTACCGCTCCCAGAAGGGACCAATGATTATGTTATCTGTTGGGATGTTTCAGGTGTTGGATTGAGTTGTGTGCTTATGCAACATAGTAAGGTTGTCGCTTATGTTTCAAGACAACTAAGAAAGCACGAGAAGAACTACCCGACCCATGATTTAGAGTTAGCCTCGGTAATTCATGCACTAAAGATATGGAGGCACTACTTGTATGGAATTTATGTTAATATCTATACAGATCATAAGAGCCTCCAGTACATCTTTAAGCAAAAGGAATTGAATCTACGTCAAAGGAGATGGTTGGAGCTACTTAAAGACTATGACGTTGAAATTTTATACCATCTGGGGAAGGCGAATGTAGTAGTTGACGTCCTCATCCATAAATCTATGGGTAGCATGTCGTATTTTTATCCAGATTATAGGGGAATAGCTCGTGAGGTTCATCAACTAGCTAGTCTTGGAGTTCGATTACTGGATTCAGGTGATATTGGAATTACTATTCAAGATACGGCAACATCCTCTTTAGTAACTGAAGTAAAGGAACGCCAATACGAGGATCCTGTGTTAGTTCATTTTATAGGGACACCACCCTTCAGAAGGAGAAGACACCATTTGAAATTACAGAAGATGGAGTCCTCAAATATCAAGGGCGATTGTGTGGTGCCTAATGTTGCAGGGCTACGTCGGCAGGTTAAGGGAGAAACTCACTATTCTCATTATTCTATTCATCCAGGAGCAACAAAGATGTATCATGATATCAGGGAAGTGTATTGGTGGGACGGAATGAAAAAGGATATAGCAGAATTTGTTGCCCAATATCCTAACTGTTAGCATGTTAAGATTGAGCATCAAAAACCTGGTGGATTATTGCAGGATATGGAGATTCCAACTTGGAAATGGGAAATAATCAATATGGACTTTATCATAGGCTTACCTCGTACTCAGCGTAAGTTCGATTCGATATGGGTGATTATTGATAGGCTCACAAAGTCAGCCCATTTTCTGCCCGTTAGAACTACATATTCTTCAGAAGATTATGTGAGACTTTATATCAAAGAAATAGTACGATTTCATGGTGTCCCTGTATCTATTATCTCGGATAGAGGAGCTCAATTTACAGCTAACTTCTAGAGGTCCTTTCAAAAAGGATTGGGGACTCAAGTAAGTCTTAGTAAAACATTTCATCCCCAGACAGATGGACAGGCTGAGCGTACTATTCAAAAATTGAAGGATATGCTGCGAGCTTGTGTGATAGACTTCAAAGGTAGTTGGGATGATCATCTACCGCTTATTGAGTTCGCATATAATAATAGCTACCATTCCAGCATTAAGATGGATCCATACGAAGCTCTTTACAGACGGAAGAGTAGGTCACCTATAGGGTGGTTTGATGTTGGAGAATCTGGATTACATGGGCCAGACCTTGTTCAACAAGCCATAGAAAAAGTAAAGCTTATCCGGTATCGACTATTGACAGCTCAGAGTTGTCAGAAGTCATACTCGGACGTGCGGCGATGAGATTTAGAGTTCGAGAGTGATGACTGGGCATTCTTAAAGGTGTCACCTATGAAGGGTGTGATGAGGTTTGGAAAGAAAGGCAAACTTAGCCCACGATATATTGGGCCTTATAGGATCATTCGGAGAGTTGGCCAAGTAGCTTATGAGTTAGAATTTCCCTCAGAGTTGGAGTATGTCCATCCAGTTTTTCACGTATCTATGTTACGGAAGTGCATTGGCGATCCTACCCGAGTGGTGCCCACGGATGATGTACAGATTACAGAGGACTTGTCATACGAGAAAATTCCGGTTGCCATCCTAGACCGACAAATCCGAAAGTTACGAAATAAGGAGATAGCATCCATAAAGGTTTTATGGAGAAGTAAGAAAGTGGAGGAGATAATGTGAGAAGCAGAGGAAGAAATGAAGTCTAAATATCCCCACCTCAAACTGGAGATATGGCTCGAGATTAGGGGATATCTCAGCACAACTCAATTCGGGCCAGTAAGTCATCAGGTAAACTCTCATTTTGGCTCTCAAAATTTATAATGAACAGTTGTGTGAGGCCAAGTATGGCATGTATAGTATGTTTTCTGGCTGCGAGCAGGGTGGTTTTAGTCTACTGTACGGAAAAGATCCCAAAATATCCAAGAGTAGAAATTCGAGGACGAATGTCTCTAAGGGGGAAGGATGCCCGTACCTTAGCATTAGGATGTGCCATAGTAAATCCATATGAGCTCGAAGGGATTATGTCTATTAGAAGGCTATAGAGGGTTGAAGACATTATTATTATGAGACCCAGTAAGTTTAGAACCTTAATATCGTTAGATATTATGTTAGTGTGGTTTTTTTTTTAAGTGAAGTGTTTTAGTAAAAGTCTTATAAGTATAATTTTAGATAGTTACCATTATTACTATTTTCGAATATTGTAAATTATACATATAATATGACAAAATTTATGAGATTTTCATTATTGTAAGGAAATAAATTATTTTCTCACAAGAAAAGAAGGTTATCTTTTTGCCATTTTAAGAATTAAGCGTATTTGTACTCTTTATACGAGATTAGCAAAATTAAAAGTTCGAGAAAATATATGTATTTTACATGGATTTTTTAATGAAATAATAGTGTACGTATTTATTTTATATGGTACCACATGATCATGATAGCAAGTTATATAAAATGTGTTAAAAGTGAGTAGTATTTTAAGTAAGTTGAGATAATTCTTAATTGTGCGGGTAATTAGTTAATTACCGGATAGCGAGATATTATCTAATTAAATAATTGATTATTTGATAAGATTAATTTCCCACCCCCACCCCCACCCCCACGTGACAGTAAGCCAATATTAATACATATGACTAAGTAGTCATATGAGCTTAGGTGGTTGCTTAAGGTGAATAGGACTCTAACGTGTTATCCATTCAAAGTTCATACAAGTTTGGTTCATTTGGACATAGTATAACAAAGTGAGTTATATACCTTTCTTCCTAATTCCTTAGCTAATCCTTTAAGAGAACACTAAGGCTACAAACGTTCTTTATATCCTTATTCAGGAAATAAGATTTCCACATAAGATCGTAGACTTCTTTCAGATTCACGTGTGCTAGTACTCCTGGCATAAGAAGATCTACTTTTTCTAAAGTAGCACGATGATTCTTAATGAACTCCAACATATTAGGATTTATCTGAAATCCTTGTTTCTGAAGCCCATTAGATATGTTGCAAATTCCTTGTACATATCATCTTCTAATTCTATTAGCAATGTAAAAATTTTGCGGTTCTAAAGGAGTACGGTGTAATCTTTTTCAAGAATATCATACGGATTTTTCCCTATTCTAGGTATGTTAAGGCCATCCCTTCTTTCTTTTGGCATGGTCCAAATGATACAGAAAAACGAGCAAACGCATAGTTTCCATAAATTACTCTATTCATAGAAATAGTAGCGGTATCTATATTCTTGATTTCCCCATGTGAATTATTATTATCTTCTATTCATGGGTCTCATAATAATACGCAGTTGGAAAAGTTTATCCGGAAGGAATATTGAGA